>ML363257.1:0-21197 GCA_005239505.1 Nicotiana paniculata | reverse complement strand
GCGACCGTGCCAAAACCACGGAATTCGGGAATGCCTAACACCTTCTCCCGGGTTAACAGAATTTCTTATTCGGATCTCTGGCCGCAGACAAATCAAAACAGAGTCAAAATCTCCTCGGTTTGGGATTCCAATAAATAAATGGTGTCCCGGAACACCGTCAAAAATCCGGGTGGCGACTCTGAAACTAATAAATAAATCTCAAATCCGCATAATGTCACTTAAATTGGAAAAACTCCCGTATCCAACCCTGTGTCGGAAAAAGGAGGTGTGACACATGCAAGTTCATGCCATCTCCTTTTGAGTATATTATGTATTGTAAGGTATAGCCGGGGCCTTGTTGCCGGCAAGTATGGTATAAAATCCTAGTACTCTTAGAGGCTCCGTAGACACTATGTGGGTGTATATATATATATTTTTGGGTAGCGGTTGTATTTGCTCGTAATCGTGGTCCGTATTGGGAAGTGTTGTATCTATTATGTATGTTTTGGGAAATCTAGTATAATAATGTAAAATGAGAAAAAATTGGATTTATTGTGGTAATCACACACTTTTGAACTTATCTCAATGGTTCACATAAATAATGGATGATATAAACATAGGGAAGCGCGTTGGGTAGGAAAGGCAAATCAGGTTCGCTTGACTGGGGTCACCCGGTTGAGTGCCGGTCGCGTCCCTCAATTTTGGGGCATGACATGCCTGACATACCAAAGTACGATGGGAAAAATGATCCACGTGATCATGTTACTGCTTTCACCACAGGAGTAAAAGGCAATGACCTGACTAAGCAAGAAATTAAATCCGTGTTGGTCAAAAAGTTTGGAGAGACACTCACCAAAGGAGCATTAACATGGTATTCTTTGTTGCCTGAAAATTCTGTTGATTCTTTTGCTGAGCTTGCAGATTTGATTATAAAAGCACATTCTGGTGCACAAAAAGTGGAAAAGAGAATGGAAGTCATATTCAAAATAAAACAGGGAGATACAGAGTTGCTTCGTGAATTCATAGACAGGTTTCGACGTGAAATGATGCTTCTACCAAGAGTACCTGACAATTGAGAAGCTATGGACTTTGCAAGTAATTTGAACGATAAAAGCTCTGAAGCCACGAGGAGACTCAAAGAAATCTTGAGAGAGTTCCCAGCTACGACATGGAACGATGTTTATAACAGGTACAACACCAAATTACGAATTGAGGAAGATACTATTGCCCAATCAAAAGCAGAAGACAGAATGAGTTCTAGACGCTCCGAATCAGAAAGGAGAGCTGGCAAAAACAGGTACGATCCATACATGGGACCTTCGTTAAAAGAGGCTCGTTCCAAATTTGAAAACCCACGGTCTGATCATAGACCGTCGAATAAAGATTCGAGCTCATCATCATCAAGATCCAGAAAGGATCGAGATGAGCGAAATAGAGGTAATACAAGAATTAGAGATTACAGTTTCAATGTAAGTACTTCTGAGTTAATTACAGTATTAAGAAATATGGGTGATAAAGTTCGATGGCCCAAAGAAATGAGATCAAATCCAAACAGAAGGAACCCAGACTTCTGGTGTGAATTTCACAATGATCATGGGCACAAAACATCAGACTACAGGTTGTTGCAAGGTGAGGTAGAACACTTATTAAAACAAGGTTATCTAATAGAACTGTTTAGTGAAAAAGGTAAACATGCATATATAAAGAATAGGCAGGAGCCCCCAAAACCACCATCTCCGAAGATTACTGTAAAGGTGATAAATGGAGGAGAGGAAGTAAATGGCATAACTTATACTACAACAAAAAGGATGTCCAAGTTCACAGTGACCCACGAGAAACATATTGGTGAGACTTTGGAGGCTGACAGCATCTCATTCGACGACTCAGATGTTGTTGGATTACTGCTTCCACATAACGACGCACTAGTAATATCTCTACTTATACATGACACTAACATAAAAAGAGTATTGATTGATCCAGGTAGCTCGGTCAATATCATTTTGCTGAGGGTTGTGGAAGAGATGTTAATGGGGGACCGTGTAATTCCAAAAGCACGTTCCTTGTCCGGATTCAATAACTCTACTGTCATAACAAAAGGAGAAATTGAGATTAATACCTATGTAGAAGGCATCGTCAAGGAAACAAAATTTCAAGTTATAGATATAGATATGACTTATAATGTAATCATGGGGAGACCATGGATCCATGACATGGATGCAGTACCATCCACCCTGCATTAGGTAATCAAATTCCCTTCCAGAAGGGGAATCCAAGAAATTCAAGGCGATCAGTAGACTTCAAGAAACATCAACTCAGTGATGCATTCCAATAAAAAAGAAATATCGGAGGAATCAAAAGACGAGGGAGCAAATCGAATAAACACAGAAGAAAATGATAAAGACACGGTGAATCAAATCACCACGAATGTCACATCAAGACATACAAACATGGATTCCAGACCTGATGTTATTCAATAACTAGAAGAGAATGAAAATATCAAGACAACGACTGAGGAGCTTGAAGCTGTTCCACTGTTCGAGCTTAAGCCTGAGCACAAAATCCACATAGGAGCAAGGCTAAGCCCGACCAGAAGAGGTAAGTTAATTGAATATTTAAAATTTAACGCAAATTGTTTTGGTTGGTTCCATTTAGATATGAAAGGTATACCCCCAGAAGTGATGACTCATAAACTAAATGAAGACCCATCCTTCGTACCTTTCAAGCAAAAGAAAAGAAAGAAGGGATCGTTCAAGAATCAAGTGATCAATGAAGATGGGGACTTATTGTTACAAAATCATGCCTTTTGTCTTGAAAAATGCTGGAGCCACATATCAAAGGCTAGTGACCACGATGTTCCAGGAACATCTGGGGAAAACAATGGAAGTGTACATTGATGACATGTTGATAAATTCAACGAAGGAAGAAGATCATTTCCAACATCTCTCGACTACTTTCGAGATCCTCCGCAGGTATAACATGAAGTTAAATCCAGAAAAATGCGCCTTTGGCGTCGAATCAGGTAGTTTTTTTTGGGTTTTCTCGTATCAAATAGAGGCATTGAAGTAAATCCTGCTCAAATTAAAGCTATTGAATAAATATCTGATGTACTAACAAGCAAAAAAGAAGTTCAATGATTAACAGGTAGGATTGCAGCTTTAGGAAGATTCATCTCCAGATCTTCAGAGAAGAGTTTTAAATTCTTCTCAGTACTAAAGAAGCAGAATCAGTTCGAATGGAATGAAGAATGTCAACACGCTCTTAAAGACTTGAAGGATTATCTATCGAATCCCCCACTACTTTCTAAACCAAAGGAAGGGGAAAGGTTATACATTTATCTTGCTGTGGTAGAAATAGCCGTAAGTGCAGTCTTGGTAAGGGAGGATAAATGTAAGCAATATCCTATCTACTATGTAAGTAAGTCCTTACTAGATGCTGAAACTAGATATCCTCATCTAGAAAAATTAGCCTTGGCTCTAATCATGGCAGCTAGAAAGTTAAGACCGTACTTTCAGTGTCACCTAATTAATTTTGTATCTTCATATCCTTTGAGAAATATTTTGCATAAGCAAGAACTGCCAGGTAGACTGGCTAAATGGGCAATAGAACTAAGTGAATATGGCATAGTCTATCAACCTAGGACTGCTCTCAGGTTTTAGCCGATATTTTCGCAGATTTTAACACTAGCTTAATTCTTGAAGTGGAAAAAGAGTTACAAATCTTTACCAGAGCTAATCCAGGAATATGGACTCTATTCGCCGACGGCTCTTCTAATATCAAGGGAGACGGGTTGGGAATTGTTTTAATACCACCTTAGGGTGAAAATATAAGGGAAGATATTAAATGTTATCCCATTACTAACAATGAAGCAGAGTATGAAGCTGCCATTGCAGGACTCGAATTAGCACGAGAACTCTCAATTGAGCAGATCGTGATCAAAAGTGACTCAACTATTGGTGAACCAGATGCAGGGGACTTATACTTCTAGAGAGACTCGAATGCAACAGTATCGGAAAAGACACGAGTCCTAGTGCAGCAATTCCAGTCATGGAAGATTATGCAAGTTCCTAGAGAGGAAAATGCAGAAGCGGATGCGTTAGCTAATCTTGCAGTAATTACAGATGTAATGAATAAAGACAATGTTATTTTGATACATTTATTTCATTCAGAAATTGACCAGGACAAGAATGAGGTAACATTTAATAATCTAACTTGGGATTAGAGAAGCGAAATTGTAAATTTTTGGCAGAATGGTACCGTGCCTAAAGATAAGAAAGAAGCTCAAGCACTTCGCCAAAAAGCTGCACGGTACTGCCTAGTTTGTGACACTCTGTATCGAAAAATGTTTGGAGGTCCCCTAGAAAAGTTCCTTGGACAAAACCAAACTGACTACGTAATGAAAGAAGTACAAGAAGGACAGTGTAGGAACCACGCATGTGCAAGATCCTTAGTCAAAATTGTTACATCTCGCATTTTCGTACTTTAAAAGTTTCGTCTTCAGTTGATGGACGTAGACTCGGGGATGAGATTATCTTGAGGTTAACATATTTACGCTATTTATAACAAGCGATAAGTAAGTGTCACGAAGGATAAATGGTATGCGAATTAAAGAAAACGAGTTTCGTTAAAAGTGGCCAATTTGGGATAAAATACGGGTCGAGCGATAATACCCGATAATTATGAACTAGTACCATGCAAGGTACCATATGACCACAGTAGTATAATGTATACAATATATTAAAAATGAGTAGTATTTTTAGGTAATATGGGATAATTCTTAATTATATGGGTAATTGGTTAATTACCGGATAACAAAACATTACCTAGTTAATTAATAAAATTAGTGGATAAAATTAATCCCTTCCCCCCTCCAAAACGTGGCACAAATCCACAAGACTAATAGAATGACTCTTAGTCATTCTATGCCTAGGTGGCAATTAAGTAGCAAAGAAAGAGACACTTCATCTCTTATAGTTATTATACCATTCCTACCATTAGAACATTAGGAACCTTCACAATCTAAAAACATTTTATCATTCTGCAAATCCAAAAAAATGAACCAAACGTTCTTAATTAAGAGACATATATCCTTCATAGTTCAAAATTACAAGGACAGAAGCTAAAGTTGTCTTGTTCCATCATTTGGACAAAAAGAACCAAATGTTAAGAAACATATATCCTTCCAGTTTAATATTACAAGGAGAAAAGCTAAAGTTGTCTTGTTCCATCCTTTAGACAAAAAGAACCAAACGTTCTTAATTCAAAAGCAAGAAACATATATCTTTCCTAGTTCAATACTACAAGGAAAGGAGCTAAAGTCTGTCCAATTTTTGCGGTTGTAAATTCAATCCACGAAGGTTTCTACCGAGAATTGTAAGAACCGTAGGAATGTAAAATTTTATGGTTCTATAGGAGTACAGTGCAATCTTATTATACGGATATTTTCCTACTCCAGGTATGTTAAGGCTATCCCTTCTTTCTTTTTGGCATGGTTCAAATTATACATAAGAAATGAGCAAACACACAGTTTTCATAATCGACTCTATTCATAGAAATACTAGGGGTTTCTGTGTTCTTGATTCCCCATGTGACCTATTATTATATCTTCTTTTCATAGGTCTCAGAATAATACACAGTTGAAAAAGTTTATCAGGAAGGAATATTGAGATTATTATATATTTTTCATGCATTTCATTCATTTATACATGTACATTGACCCATGACCAGATGGTGTTATATAGGCGTATATATGTATATATATATATATATGGGATATGGGAAAAAGGTTATTGTGTTATATATGCACCACCACCTGATCAGTTGGTATATGTTGATGATGTTGCCCACAGTGGACGAGATGATATGATGGGATGCCCTCAGTGGCTTGATGATGTTATGTACACTTATACCCATGCATGACACGACATTTATATACACGTGCATAACATTATAAATGTTTTAGAGTTTACAAAGTTATTCAGATTTACAGATGAATTTCTTTATTCCATGTTTTATCTATGCCTTTTTCGTACGAATTTTCATGCCTTACATACTCAGTACATTTTTCGTATTGACGCCCTATTTCAAGGGGCCTGCGTTTCATGCTCGGAGGTGCAGGTAGGCAAGCTGAAGGTCCCCCTTATTAGGATCCTTGATCAGCGAGAGTTGGCGTGCTCCACTTGATCCGGAGCTGCTTTTGATTTTGGTACGGTATGTTTGTATATATATACAGGTATGACGTGGCTCGGTCCCGTCTTTGTACATTTATATTCTATTAGAGGTCTGTTGACAGTATGTCTAGTTGGATAGCATGTGGCCTTGCCGACTTCCAGTTTTCAGGTGCATAGTTGTTATAGCAGCCTTGTTGGCTCACCCTACGTATGTTGCACATATTTGTACATATGCCTTTTTGGGAAAGTTTCTTTCATGTATATTATTTTCGTAACTCAGCAGATGTTATTCAAGTTTATACGTTAGACACATGCTTAGGGTTGTTTGACAGGTAAGAATCGGGCACCCGTCGCGGACCATCGATTTGGGTCGTGAAAAAAGTGGTATCAGAGCAGTTCTGTCCTAGGGTTGTCTACAGACCATGTCTAGTAGAGTCTTGTTTATGGGTGCGCTGTGCACCACACTTATAGACAAGAGGCTACTGGATATTTAGGATGGTTACTTTTCTTTCTAATCCAAATTGTGCGATAGAACTGAGTCATAAGTATCCACTCCTAATCTTTACCTTATTTATGTTTTTAGCGATGCCAGTTACTACTAGACGACATGCGCAAGCCGCTAGAATGGATTAGAAGGTTATGAAAGTTTTAGAAAGAGATATATGTTACACTATGGATTCAGACCCATCAGAGATCATGGATTTGATGAACCGTGTCTTTAGTACCTTTTAAGATCTATTCGTAATTGTATTTAACGACGATATATGTTGGTATATTCTTGTTCAGAGGCTGAGGATGCATATCACTTGCGTATTGTGCCCACAGTTCTATCAAAAGGGAAGTTGTATGCAAAATTCTCTAAATGTGAATTCTGGTTGAACTCTGTAGCTTTCCTTGGGCATATCATTCGGGTAAAGACATCCGGGTGGATACATAAAAGATTGAGGCAGTGAAGACTTGGCCTAGGCCCACAACACCAACGGAGATTCGTAGCTTCTCCGTTTGGCAGGTTATTACAGGAAACTTGTAATGGATTTTCTTCTCTTCTAAGCACCTTTGACCAAAGTTGTATGTGGTGCCTCTCTTGATGTTCCAGAATAACATAAGGAAATCTATGGCGCAAGCAAGTTGAAGAAAGGTTGCAAATAAGTATAAATAGATATGTGTAGTTCGCAAACTAAAGTATGATAGAGCGACAAGGTTTTAGGAAAACAGGAGGAAGGATAAGAAAAGATGAGTGAAAAGGTAACGGGAATGGATAAGTCCTTGAGGCTAATCTCATAAGAGAGCTGATGATTTCTCTAAGTTATAGAAGGCTCAATATAGCCTGAATGAACTTTAAGGAGTCTAAGACTAGTAGCATTTTGAAATAGATGAAATGTTGCCCTGATAGTGGAATAAGGGTGTAATTTTGATGGATAAAAGATGAAGTTTCGGCCCTCCGAAGAGGGGAATTTCATGAATTGTAAAAGATTGGGATACCCATGTAAGTTAACTGAGAAGGGAACTAAGTTTCAATGGACCGATGCTTGCGAATGGAGTTTCCAGGCATTGAAGGACATATTAACTTCAGCACCGGTTCTACCGCTCTCAGAAGGGACCAATGGTTATGTTATCTATTGTGACGCTTCAGGCGTTGGATTGGGTTGTGTGCTGATGCAGCATGGTAAGGTTGTAGCTTATGATTCTAGACAACTAAGAAAGCACGAGAAGAACTACCCGACCAACGATTTACAGTTAGCCGCGGTGATTCATGCACTAATGATGTGGAAGCACTACTTGTATGGCATTCATGTTGATATCTATATGGATCATAAGAGCCTCCAGTATATCTTCAAGCAAAAGGAATTAAATTTACGTCAAAGGACATGGTTGGAGATACTTAAAGACTATGACGTTGATATTTTATACCATCCGGGGAAGGCGAATGTAGTAGCCGACGCCCTCAGTCGTAGTAGATCTATGGGTAGCATGTCGTATTTACAGGTAGTAAGGAGGGGAATAGCCCATGAGATTCATCAGCTATCTAGTCTTGGAGTTCGGTTACTAGACTCAGGTGATATTGGAATTAGTATTCAGGATACGATAACATCCTCTTTAGTAACTGAAGTAAAGGAATGCCAGTACGAGGATCCTGTGTTAGTTCATTATAGGGATACCACCCCTCAGAAGGAGAAGACACTGTATGAAATTATAGAAGATGGGGTCCTCAAATATCGAGGACGATTATGTATCCCTAATGTTGTAGGGCTGCTTCAGCAGGTTATGGGAGAAACTCACTATTCTCGTTATTCTATCCATCCAGGAGAGACAAAGATGTATCATGATATCAGGGAAGTATATTGGTGGGACGAAATTAAAAAGTATATAGAGGAGTTTGTTGCTCAGTGTCCTAACTATGAGTATGTGAAGATTGAGCATCAAAACCCAGTGGATTGTTGCAGGCTATGGAAATTTCGACTTGGAAATGGGAAGTAATCAATATGGATTTCATCGTAGGCTTACCTCGTACCCAGCGTAAGTTCGATTCGATATGGGTGATTATTGATAGGCTTACAAAGTCAGCCCATTTCTGCCCGTTAGAATTACATATTCCTCAGAGGACTATGTAAGGATTTATATTAAGGAGATAGTACGACTGCATGGTGTCCCTGTATCTATTATCTCAGATAGAGGAGCCCAATTTACAACTAACTTCTAGAGGTCCTTCCAAAAAGGATTGGGGACTCAAGTAAGTCTTAGTACATCATTTCCTCCCCAGACAGACGGACATGTTGAGCGTACTATACAGATGCTGGAGGATATGTTACGAGCTTGTGTGATAGACTTCAAAGGTAGCTGGGATGATCATCTACTGCTTATTGAGTTCGCATATAATAATAGCCACCATTCCAGTATTCAGATGGCTCCATACGAAGCTCTTTATGGACAGAAGTGTAGGTCGCCTATAGGGTGGTTCAATGTTGGGGAAGCGATGTTAGTAGGACAAGAATTGGTATAGAAGGCAGTCGAGAAAATTAAGCTTATACAGGAAAGGCTATTAGCATCTTAAAGCCGTTAGAAGTCTTATGCAGATAATCGACGGCGAGACTTGGAATTTCAGGTTGACGATTGGGTATTCCTAAAGGTATCACCGATGAAGGGCGTTATGAGGTTCGGAAAAAGGGGGAAACTTAGCCCTCGGTATATTGGACCATATAGGATAATACGCAAAATAGGCCAGGTAGCATATGAGTTGGACTTGCCTTCGAATTTGGAGTATGTACATCCAGTCTTTCATGTGTCTATGCTCTATAAATGTATCGAAGATCCTTCCAGAATTGTGTAGTTGGCGACATTCAGGTCACATAGCAGCTATCATATGAAGAAACTCCCATTGCTATACTAGACAGACAGGTTCGGAGATTGAGAACTAAAGACGTAGCTTCGGTGAAAGTACTTTGGAGAAAAAACAATGTGGAAGAAATGACTTAGGAGGCCGAGGAAGATATGAAGTCTAGATATCCTTACTTATTTCTGCCTCCAAAGAAAGGTCCGACTGGGACATCATAACCATAAGGTACGTGTATGAATTATTGTGTTGGTTATAGTCATTGGTCGTGTGAGGCCATTGTCGTTATTGGTGATTGTGGTCATATGTGGCGTTGAATTATTGAGTTTCTGCAAGAAGAGTTGGTAGTAGTACTGTTACAAAGGTGACCCCGCCAAAGTTATATAGATCCCGGGGAGTTGAACATTCGAGGACGAATGTTTCTAAGGAAAGAAGGATGTTACATCTCGCATTTTCGTACTTTAAAAGTTTCGTCTTCAGTTGATCGACGTAGACTCGGGGATGATATTATCTTGAGGTTAACATATTTACGCTATTTATAACAAGCGATAAGTAAGTGTCATGAAGGATAAAGGGTACACGAATTAAAGAAAAAGAGTTTCATTTAAAGTGGTCAATTTGGGATAAAATACGGGTCGAGCGATAATACCCGATAATTATGAACTAGTACCATGCAAGGTACCATATGACCACGGTGGTATAATGTATAAAGTATATTAAAAATGAGTAGTATTTTTAGGTAATTTGGGATAATTCTTAATTATACGGGTAATTGGTTAATTACCGGGTAACAGGACATTACCTAGTTAATTAATAAAATTTAGTGGATAAAATTAATCCCTTCCCCCCCTCCAAAACGTGGCACAAATCCACAAGACTAAGAGCCTAGGTAGAAATTAAGTAGCAAAGAAAGAGACACTTCATCTATTATAGTTATTATACCATGCCTACCATTTGAACATTAGGAACCTTCACAATCTAAAGACATTTTATCATTATGCAAATCCAAAAAAATGAACCAAACGTTCTTAATTAAGAGACATATATCCTTCATAGTTCAACATTACAAGGACAAAAGCAAAATTTGTCTTGTTCCATCATTTGGACAAAAAGAATCAAACGTCAAGAAACATATATCCTTCCAGTTCAATATTACAAGGACAGAAGCTAAAGTTGTCTTGTTCCATCATTTGGACAAAAAGAACAAAACATTCTTAATTCAAAAGAAAGAAACATATATCTTTCCTAGTTCAATACTACAAGGACAGGAGCTAAAGTCCGTCCAATTTTTGCGGTTGTAAATTCAATCCACGAAGGTTTCTATCAAGAATTGTAAGAATCGTAGGAACGTAAAATTTTACGGTTCTATAGGAGTACGGTGCAATCTTATTATACGGAGTTTTCCTTACTCCAGGTATGTTAAGGCTACCCCTTCTTTCTTTTTGACATGGTTCAAATTATACAGAAGAAACGAGCAAACACACAATTTTCATAACGACTCTATTCATAGAAATACTAGGGGTCTCTGTGTTCTTGATTCCCCATGTGACATATTATTATATGTTCTTTTCATAGGTCTCAGAATAATACACAGCTGAAAAAGTTTATCCGGAAGGAATATTGAGATTATTACATATTTTCCATGTATTTCATTCATTTATACATGCACATTGACCCATGACCAGATGGAGTTATATACGCGTATATATGTATCTATATATATATGGGATATGTGAAAAGGTTATGGCGTTATATACGCACCACCACCTAATCAGTTGGTATATGTTGATGATGTTGCCCACAGTGGACGGGATGATATGATGGGATACCCTCAGTGGCTTGATGATGTTATGTACACTTATACCCATGCATGACATGAAATTTATATACATGTGCATAACATTATAAATGTTTCGAAGTTTACAAAGTTATTCAGTTTTACAAATGGATTTCTTTATTCCATGTTTCATCTATGCCTTTTTCGTACGAAGTTTCATGCCTTACATACTCAGTACATTTTTCGTACTAACGCCCTATTTCACGGGGCCTGCATTTCATGCCCGCAGGTGCAGGTAGGAAAGCTGACGATCCCCTTTCTTAGGATCCTTGATCAGTGAGAGTTGGCATGCTCCACTTGATCCGGAGCTGCTTTTGATTTTGGTACGATATGTTTGTATATATATGGGTATGATGTGGCTCAGTCTCGTCTTTGTACAATTATATTGTATTAGAGGTCTGTAGACAGTATGTCTAGTTGGATAGCATGTGGCCTTACCGGCTTCCAGTTTTGAGGTGCATAGTTGTTTATAGCAACCTTTTCGGCTCACCCTACGTATGTTGCACATATATGTACATATGCCTTTTTGGCAGGTTTCCTTCATGTATATTATTTTCGTAATTCAGCAGATGTTATTCAAGTTTATACCTTAGACACATGCTTAGGGGTGTTTTACAGGTTGGACTCGGGCACCCGTCGTGGCCCATCGATTTGGGTCGTGACAAAACCCCTATTCTGAGTAGGGTACTATTGGCCTAAGATGGATAAGACGCTGAAAATTTCATAGCTAATTGCGATAAATGTCAGCGATATGCTAACAATATGCATCGGCCCATAGAATTACTACACCCAGTTGTATCACCTTGGCCATATATGAAATGGGTAATGGATATAGTAGGACCTCTACCCCCAGCCAGAAGAAAGGTACGATTTTTACTTGTATTAACAGATTATTTCTTGAAATGGGTAGAGGCAGATGCTTTTAAACAGGTGCGAGAAAAAGAAGTGAAAAGTTTCATATGGCGAAACATCATATGCCGCTTTGGTGTACCAAAGGAAATTGTAAGTGACAATGACCCACAATTCATAGGCTCTCAAATCACAGAATTCTTCCAAAGTTGGAAAATCAAATGAATAAGTTCTTCACCACATCATCCCGTGGCTAACGGGAAAGCTGAGTCAACAATAAAATCAACAATCTGAATAAATGACTGGAAAAAGCTAAGGGAAATTGGCCTGAAGAACTACCGGCAGTATTATGGGCTTATAGAACTACTGCAAAGACAGCCACGGGAGAAACCCCATTCACGCTTGTTTACATATTAGAAGCTCTAATACCAGTGGAAATTGGTGAACCGAGCATGAGATTCACAACAACTGCAGAAGAAACAAACAATGACGAGTTGAGAACAAATCTGGATTTACTCGAGCAAAGGAGAGAAGCTGCTTTAATACGCATGGCAGCTCAAAAGCAAATCATAGAGCGATATTACAACAGAAAGCTCACCTCAGATATTTTAAAATTGGGGACTTTTTCCTTAAGAAATTTTTTCATTCAACAAAGGAGGCTGGAGCAGGAAAATTAAATCCAAATTGGGAAGGACCCTACAAAGTGTGTGGTATTGCTGGAAAAGGTGCTTATGAGCTGGAAAGCATGGATGACAGAATTTTACCAACAAGTTGGAATGTTGTTCACTTGAAGAAATATTACTTCTAAGGAAAAGGAATACCCACGGTCAGGTATCATTACATTTAATTTATTTAGAACAGTTAAAATTATACTAACAATTTTAGATGATAGGCAAAAAGCTAACCCACAACCAGATGATGATATTAGACCTGAATAGACACGAGGAAAAAACTGAATTCCTGGTCTAGGGTTACAACTTTCTGATGGACGTTTCAAAGGGTTAAGAAGTCATCATCTAAACTATATACCTTCAAGGGCCCGTATGTTTTTCCTTTTCAGGAAAAGGACCATAAAAAAGGAATAGTCAAGTGCTCGAGATTTCATTCTTCAAATCTCAAACACTTGGGGGACTATACAGTATGGAAGAGGCAAAGAAGACTATCAAAAGAGTCAAAATTCAAGCCTGAAGATCCATTTTTCCCAACAAATCAAAAGCTACGAGTAGAATCAAAGAGCCAAAGATAAAAACACGAAGCCTGATTCAGAAACCTACAAAGAATATACTCGTAAATATAAACGAATGTTTAGGTTAAAGGCAGAACTTAGTTACGGGAAGAAATTCATACCCCCCTATTTATTCAAAACCTGTGTAAATGAAAACAGTTACGAAAGATTCATAGACGATGCTCAAACACATGTAAAATGTTACGAAAGTTCGAATAGTATAAAAACTTTCTGCAAAACATTATAAACATGTGAATTCCTATCTCTCTTTTGTATGTTTACACCATTATGAAGTTGAGATGTCTTCTTCATTAAGTGTCGTTCATAAAAGGTAACTCTTTTATAAATCGTGCTTATTTCAAAAAGACAAAAAATGCTGAAGCATTGTTTAATGCAAAATTAAGTACTAAAGGGGTCAAACAAAAACCCAAACGTAAAGCATGCAAACACTTAAGAGTAAAACGAAAACTTGAAAAAGCACAAGTCATGCTAAGAAATGTAAATATTAATATTATATAATGGTATTAACTTAGTTTAAACCAAATTTGTTTATACAAAGTTTCCCCTAAGTTGTCACTGGGGACTTACTAAACCAAATTTCACCCCCAAATGGGACCAGGGGTAACCACCAATTGTTCCAAAAAAGAAAAAGAGAGGGGTTGATAAACTTTCAGTAGGCACTGGGAGGATTATCTTCATCAGCAGGAACTACAACTTGAGATGGCGAGTCTTGGGCAACAACTTCATCAGGCACGATCTCATCAGCCATTGGAACTTCAACTTCAGGTGATGAAAATTTTGACTTTGCTGAGACTTTTCATCGTCTCCTTAGTCTTGGAAATTTCAGCTTCTAAGTCAAAATTTTCTTAGCCCATTTCCGTCAATGTGTCAAGCCAGGCATTCAAATAAGCCCAACTCACATAAAAAACTTCCTTATCCTCAAGAGCCTCATAATATTTCTCCCATTGTTCATTATCGACTCTCAGCTCATCTCTTTCAACCATGATAGCATCATAAGAAGTCTGCAAAGGGGCAAGATATCTTTCCAGAAACTAAATCTTGTTTGAAGATTCACGGAGGTCCTCTTGGGTCTGAGTTAGTGATTGCACAAGTTCACCAGCATAAGCCTCCTTCTGGTCCAACAAAGCCTTCAAGCTTCTTATCTCTTCAGTAGCATAGGAAAGCTGCTCCACAAAGGAAGACTTCAGGATGTTTTTATCCTTGCCTGCTTGACTTGATAAAGCCTTCTAGATGGCCAATTCCCCTACAATTACTCTAACCTGTTTCTCTAAGGTGCACTTTTCCTCTTCTACTGCTTCCATATCAAGTTGAAGGCTCTCAAATTGTTCCTTCCAGCTATCAGCCTCGATATGGTGGCCATTCATTAACTTCTCCATATGTACGATCCTTTTCATCAACTCTGTACCAATGAGATTGATCTACACAAAAAAAAAGGAAAATTAGATACGACAAAGGCTAGTATTAAGAAGAAATAATAGGAAGGTTACCTTCAAAGATGAGTGTACAATCTCATTCATCCACGTTAAGGAGCTATGACTTTCCAATTTTGACTTTTCAACCTCGACCATAATTCGCTTCATCTCCTCATTGCTAGAAGACCCTACTTCAATAATAGAAGGCACGGTAGTAGGGGTAGATGAAGGAGCCACGGGTGGCACATATGGAGAAGCAGAAACAACAATAGGAACGACGGACTGAAGTTCCACTGGAGCAGAAGGAGGAAAGATGGCAAGAGGCGTCTCCTCTGAAATTGAGCCAAAACCTTGATGGAAAAATTGCTCAACTGGCTTAGTGGCTGCAGAAGGAGTTTCCTCCTCAGAGTATGCAGGGAGTAGAATGATCAGGATCAGTCACAGAAGATGGACCAGCAAGGGGAGCAGATTCATCATCAGACATGACTCTTCTTCTTGCTCGTGGCCTACGAACCAACGAGCCTTCCTCCTTCTCCTCATCATCTTCTAAGGTTTGAGTCCTATCCACTTTCCTTGTCCAAAGAGAGATTCGAAGCAGTTATAGCAGCAGCGGTGACACCACGAGCGGGAAACCGTAACAAACAAAAGGGATTAGAGAAGTTCAAAAAAGAGAGAAAAAGGAACGAAAAAAAAACCCTACCATGGGTTTTTACTTTCCAACCAAACCTGGCAGAAAAGTATTTCCAAGAGCGTTCTTACATTGGAGAGATCAAAAATAATTTTTCTACCCAACCACGGAAATCGAAAATCTCCTCGACGATTCCATGGTTGCTAAAAAAAGACAAAAACAGTCACGATACTGAACATCTATCAAGAATAAGGAAATAAGTGAGTAAACAAAAACTTACGTGCAAAGTTCCACTTCTCAGGGAAGGGTAAATTTTCTTCACCTACTAATCCACCTGTAGGGGCAGCAACAAACCTGGCATACCAACCTCTATCTTTATCATCATCAGGATTGACTAAAACTCTCTTACTCCTAGCCACAGGAGTAAAGATTCCTTGGCGGAATAACTTGGGAGAGTAGAGGTGAATAAAATGATAAAAGGTACAAGGAAGTGAATCTAAGTTATCCAAATATCTGAGGCATGCTACTGCCCTCCAGACGATAGGACCGATTTGTCTGAAACACACGTTAAAAGATCGACAAAACTCTTTAATGACAGGGTCGATGGAAGGCCTGAAACCCAAAGTAAAAGGGTAGGTATATACAAAAGAATATCCTGCTTTGTAATAAGTTATCCTTTGATTTTCATTGGGGACCAAGACCGGGAAATCAAATTTCCAATAACAGTCTCTATGCACAAGAGAAATCAAACCCTAAGTAATTTGAGTAGGGTAAAGATCACCGCGATCATGAGACGTCATGGAAGAAAGCTATTTTCTTATGGCTCCACTATCATTTATGAAAGAAAATTCAGCAGGTACAATCTCATCTACCTTTGGTTCGCGAAGTGGTTCACTAGACTCTCTACACTTAGAAGAAGATCTAGAAGCTCTACCCTAAAAGAAGATGGAGTAACAATCCCTAGAAGTTGGTGGGGGATTAATGTTATGTTGAGAATAAGAAGACCCTCTAGAAGGTGTTGAGCCCAAACTCCTTAATCTACTGCCCCTCCTACTCCAATCGGAGCAGAAGAAGGAGATAGTTCATCGACTATTATTACTTTTTTGGGGTCTTGGTTTAAAGAAGACATATTTGCACAAAAGAAGGACTTGCAAGAAGCAAAAGAAAGTTAGAAGTTTTTTGTAGAAGCAAACGCAAAAATGGGTATTTATACATGAAGGCAACCGTCAAAAAATGGAAAGATACTGATATGAAAGTCATTATTAAAACTGCCACTTCTTGACTGTTGTAGCCGCAAAAAGCCCTAAACTGCGCTGATGAATTGCAGAACCAATCTGGAATCACCACATGGCAGATGCATTTAATAGAAGTGACAAGCGAATCGTACATTCAGAGACAGATGCAATGACATGAGTAGAACGGTGGCAAAAAATTCCCGCCATAAATGTGTATCCACTTACCAAATATTCAATTGATAAATAAATGGTAAGTGGGGGGACTATATGTATTGGTAAAAAAATAGACATTACACGTATATATCTTGGATGACAAAGCAGTATACGTGGAACAATGGAAGGGCGACAGCTGGATGAAATCTTGGAAAGAGGTATGGAGCAAAGAGGTACGAGGTAAACACCCACANACCTATTATAATGTTACATTAATGATATAAATATTCATTAATGCTCAATCATTAAGAAGAGTAGACGTTATATTAAGAAATTCCCTATAAAAGGGAGTAAAATCTCACTTGTATGGACACGTTTGAACCACTACTGAAATATAATTACTTTTATGCTATCTTATTGATTTCTTATTTACAAGTCTAAATCCTATTATTAGCTAATCTATTTGGTTATCAGAAGCCCGGGTACTTCTTAAAATAGTTTTGACTCAGAATCCAATTCTTTGGTTAAACATGCCTATATTTTGAATCTTGGGGTGTCAATCAAAATATACATCTTTTTCGAATTTATCGGGGGCGGTGATCCTCCGCGCAAAGGGTAGGTCCGCCTCTGCTCATAACCACTCATGTCATACATCATCTTACGTATGTATCAAAGATTCACAATACACACTGTTATAAATCTATTATTACTTCTTAATTTTATATTTTATGTAACATTCCTTTTTTAATCTCTTGGAAAGATTTTATATTTAAAATTTACACTAGCTTACAGTTTTTTTTATTCTTAATGGTGTGATTTTATTAGTACTACATTTGATATGAAAATAATGAAAATTAATTAAAGTGAGAAGAATTAAAAGTGACACGTGAAACTTGTAATGACCCGAACGGTCGTTTTGAGCTCTAGCGCGTCATTCAGCAGTTTGAGGTCTTGAGTAGCTTCACTCCAGGTATTATGACTTACACGTGTGGTCGGAATTTAATTTCGGAAAGTTCGGAGTTGATTCAGATAAAAAAATTCTAATCTTTGAAGCTTTAAGTTTGAGGAATTGACTAAGGTTTGAATTTTGAGTAAACGACCTCGGAATCGGGATTGAAAGTTCCAACAGGTTCGTATGATGATTTTGGACTTGGACGCATGTTCGGATTCGGTTTGGGATGACTCGGAAGCGTTTCAACGCCTATTGTGGAAAATTGGCATTTTGGAATAATTTCATGAATTTGGGTTGAAGTGTACTTCAGTGTTATCAATATCCGTTTGGGATTATGAGCTTGTGAATAGCTCCAGATGGTTATTCTGGTCTCAGGAGCGCGCCCTGATGTGGATTTGGAGGTCTCTAGATCATTTCGGGGTCGTTTGGCGAAAGTTGAAAGTTGAAGGTTTTTGGAAGTTTGAAAGGGAGTGGACTTTTTGATATCCGGGTTGGATTCTGATTCCAGAAGTGGGAGTAGGTCCGTAATGTCAATTATGATTTGTGTGCAAGAAATTAAGGTTAATCGGAATTGATTTGATAGGTTTGAGTATCGAATGTAGAAGTTGTAATTTCTTATTTTCATTAGGCTTATATTGGGATGTGATTCATGTTTTTACCCTTTTGATTTGATTTGAGGCCTCGACTAAGTCCGTGATATGTTTTGAGACTTGTTGGTATGTTCGGACGGGGTCCAGAGGGGCTCGGGTGAGTTTCAGGGTGATTTTGGACCATATCTAGGCCATTTTTAGCAGTTGATTTTTGGCTACAGCAGTGTGCTATGCGATCTCGGGGGAATTTCTGCGATCGCAATGAGTAAAATGGGAGAAAGAAGCCAGTGATTCGCGACTGTGGAGGGCCTTTGGCGATCGCATAGAGGAAACTTTATGTTGCACTGACCCGACTTTGGGAGCTTATATCTAACAATTTATAAGGAAATTGGAGATGATCCAAAAATACAAGTTGTATTCCTTTGTGTCTAGTTTTGAGAAATTTAAACCATTTGGAATATGGAGTTGTACACAAAAATTTATGGTTGGTAAATTACAGGCTGTCTGGGAAGATATTTGGATATCGCGAAGAAGAAATTTGTGTTGCACAGTGACTTTGGCAGCTTATATCTCGAAATAATTAAAGAATTGGGATATGACCAAATGATGAAAGTTGTAGATCTTGGTATCTAGTTTTGATAAAGTTAAATCATTTTTCATTCGGAGTATTGTACAGAAAGTTATGACCATTATGCTAGAGGTTGTCCGAAAGAGTTGGAGAAGGTTGTTGGGAAATATTTGTTCTTCGTGATCGAAGGAGAATGGCCGCGATCGCATAGAGTAAAAAATTGCCGAAAAAATATTGTGCTTCGAGATCACGGGTGTTTGGCCGCGATAGCATAGGGTAAAATACTGGGCAGCAGATTTAAGTTCTAAAAATAGGACGGAATTTTTAACGATTTGAAGCTCGGGAACGGGCGATTTTTGAGAGATTTTCAAGGGAAAATATTGGGGTAAGTGTTCCATATCCCATATTGATTATATTTCATGATTTCATAATAATTACATCATAAATTCATGAATTAGTGGAAGAAAAATTCAATTTTTATAAAATCTTCCAAAAATGTAAAATGAAGATTTGGAAGGCAATCTGATGTCGGAATTTGATATTTTTATATGGTTGGACTCGTCTCGGAATGGGTGTTTGAATTTTGGGAGCTTTTCCGAGATCGAGACATGGGTCCCACTGTTGAATTTTGAGATGAATTTCGGATTTTTATTCGGAAGATTAGTAATTTTATATGGAATTAATTCCTACGATTCGTGTTGAGTATATTGAATTGTTTGTGACTAGATTTGAACATTTGAGACATCAATTCACGAGGAAAAGGTTTATTGGAATCTTGAATTTGGTTGTAAAGCGAGGTAAGTCTCATGTCTAACTTTGTGAAGAGGAAACTACCCCTAGTTGTTGTAATTGATATTTTCTACTTGTTGCGGGGTCTACGTACGTACGAGGTGACGAGAGTCCATATGTAGATACATTAATGTTATTGTCCGGGTAGATTTAGGCTCACGCCATGCTATAATTGTACTATTTGAGCTATCTCTTGCCTATTAAATTCTTTTACTTCACATTACTACTTGAAACTAGACGTGCGTAGAGTAATACACTTGCTATTGTAGAGATTTGATGAGTTTCATGGTTAGCCGCAGAATAATTATACTCCTCTTATGAATTTCTCCTGCGTTATGAGTTCTCTTTGAAAGGTTTCCTCAAAACTCCTTATAACTCACATGTTCTTTCCCGAGTGGGATCAAGGACCCGTCAAAGTTTCATATTCTAATAGGATCGGGCCGTTGGCCTCGACAGGATAGATACATATATGGTCCGTGCCTTTCGAACCACGACACTGCACAGATTATGATAGGATTGGATCGTTAGCCTCGTCAGGATTATGCACCACACTCTCATGGGAGCGGGCCGTTCGCCTCGGTAGTATAATAGATGCATCTATGGTTCGTGTCGTTCAACCCTCGGTAGTGCACATATTATGATGGAATCGGGTTGTACCCCTCGAGATTTATATAAAATACTCTCGTAGAATCGTGCGTAATATTTGACAAGAAGTCAGTTTATCTATGAGTCCTCCTGATTTGAATTATGATGACCTATCTGGTAAAATCCATTATATATATGCTCCGGTTGAAGAGGAAATTTCTAATTGAGAGCTTGAGTTTATTGTAGAGAGGAGGATTGTTCCACATACTTATATTTGTTCATTTCGTTTATTTACTCTGTTCCATATCTATTTACTTCTTATTGTATTTTTTCTTATTGGACCACTAGTAAGTGTCGATGTCGACCCCTCGTAACTACTTCTTTGGGGTTAAGCTAGATAGTGTTGATTTACATGCTCATGCTACACTTGCTTCATATTTTTGTGCATGTACATATACGTCTGGTGGTTTACTGGGCGCAGAGGCGCGGATGTTACGGGGACTTATCGTGAGCTGCATTTCATGTCACGATCCATAGTCTGTAGAGTCTCTATCAGAGTTATTTATGTTCCTCTTATCAAATTTTGTATTCCAAACAGATGTTGTATCTTATTATATTTCCTAGTTGGTGCTCATGCACTCGTGACACCGGGTTTTGGGTTTTTCTTTATTGTAGTTGTGAAAATATTACTATTTACCTGGTAAATTTTATTCCTTACTATGTAATTGATGAAAATTATGATTTCAAAAAACACTAAAATGAATAATTAAGTTAATCATTCACCGTTGGCTTGCCTGACAGTAGTGTTAAGCGCTGATCACGCTCAACTATGTCTTCTATAAAGACTAAACGGGCGTTGCAAATATAAATCTGAGG
>ML363255.1:0-19085 GCA_005239505.1 Nicotiana paniculata | reverse complement strand
GGGCCTTCGATATGCTCTCTCGAGTAGGCCGTATCGAGCCTTCGATATGCTCTCTCGAGGTATATATTCTGAGACTGGGCTTCGAACTTCGCTTTGAGACCTTTAAAGCTCGGGCTTGGCATAACAGAGACTTCGAAATCGGACTCCTCCGACTTTGGCCATATACAGATAGTCCCCGCGTTTCTTAGAATGAAATGATAAGAAACGATTTTGAATTTTTGACTCTTCAACATTCTCACCATGACGTCAGTCACGTGATGTCAGCGACTGGTGTGACAGAAAGGTTGTGCAGATGTCATGTTTGCACAGTTCTCAAAAACCCAGAAATCGATAACGACCATTGGCCGCCCTTTTAGCTTCTCCAACACGTTTAGATGACCCTTATAAATACTCCAATCCTACATTTTTATACTTTCACTTTCTACACATCTTCAAATCTTCATTAACTCCTTTATGCATTCATCCTTTCTCTGTGTTTATCTCTTAACCAGTTCCTTCTCCTTACCCTGAAATTCAACATGGGGAAAACTTCAACATCCCCAAAAAGAGAAAGCCCCTTCATCAGCACGTTCGTCTAAGAGCAAAATGGTAGTACCTCCTCGTATCGAGGAGTGTACCCCCGGGCCCTGTGAAACATCCTCTGATTTTAAGGTTGAAAAACCTTCCTCGATTGCGGGATGGTGTGAACCCATGTCTCGATATATTAGTCTAATAACTGAAACCAAAAAAGTAAAAGTTGATTGCCATTAGGGGGATGCAGTACAAGTGGAGATCCCTTCACTTGAAGAGGACATAACCACTTACAAAGCTGGCTTTCTGAGCGTATATAATACTCATTCACCTTAGGTTCCGTAGAGACCTCATCTCCACGGATAGATCCAGTGATCCTCGACTTTTGTAGACAATATCCAGTGACACTTGGCCAAATCTATCCTTCCTTCTGGAGAATCGTCTACCTGATTAGGTACTTTTCGAGCATGGTCGAGGGGATGCCTTTCACCCTCGACCATCTGATTAGGCTATACAGTCCTCGTTTTTATTGAGGTGGCCTTATTAAGCTACAACGTCGATCTTCAAAGTCTTTCTTCGCTAGCATCGACGAAGATAAGTATCGATGATGGATGAGCCGCTTCGTTCGAGTCAGAACCTCAGACTTGATTCCTGCTGAGAAGATGCCATTCCCCGAGGAATGGAATATGAACCGTAAGTGCCGACTCATCGAACATGCTTTGTTAGTCAAATGTTTTTTCTTCCTATTGAACCAACTCTCTTCCGATGGTGCAGCCATCGAGTGGTACCCCGATGCGGTCAAGGACCTCCAGGGCTGGGCTCGACAACTAGATTCCACCTCCGCATATGCGGAGCACATCTGGCGTGAGTTGTCCAGAGGTCGATGGGAGGCCAAAAATCATGGTGAGCTTTTATTACTGTCGCTTTTCGAATTTATTAGAGAAGATATCTCTTGGTAGCACACTTAACCCTCTGTGCTTATGTAGGCCTTGGGGAAGCCGTTTCAATGAGGCCTCTCCCGCCTGGCGAAGTAGATACCCCAAAACCCGCCAAGGATAAGAAGAGAAAGAGGGAGACGCCGCTGGAGTCCCCAAAACCAAAAAAGATCAAAGCTCGGAAATCTAAGACCGACACAGCAACTTTGACTCCCGAAGTTGATGCGAGTCTTCGTGCTGAGGACGAAGAGGGAGATGAGACCGAAGACGATGCCCTCCCGCTAATAGCTCGGAGATGAAGTAGTAGATGCCTCAAAGGCTAATGCACCGAAGGTTGTTGAGGTGGATCTGTCTCGAGTTGAAGATATTGCTGAAGGGGTTCGAGCAAAGTCCTCGAGCCAACCGATAACCAGAGCATGCCTAGTGCTGAAAGGTACTCGGTCGAGGATCCTGGAGAGACCAACCTCGAAGCTTCTCGAAGGAAGGAGAAGGCTCCCATTGAACCACTCGGGGTGATCGATGTGGGTGATTCTCCACAAGGCCCATCCTTTTCCGAGGGGCAGATACGGGATGCCTAGGACATGAAGACTCCTGAAGCGGGGGAATCCCATGGGGAGAATGATATCTGTGAAGAATTCCTTGCAGGGATGGAGGAAGGCCCTGATGTCGGTGCCTCGTTTATCTTCGAAGAGGCTGATAAGCTTCGAAAGAAGGTATACTTCGTCTGTTAACGACTATGTTTGGGATTTGATTTTTGCCTTTCTAACTTCCTTTCTTCGTGACCAGGCTATGATGCTCCACGACCAGGCTTTCTCTAAGTCTCGGACGGAGCTTTCTTGATGCAAAGACGAGCTTAGGAAGCTCATGCTGAAACATGATGACCTCAAGGCCCTCTATGTCAGAAAAGAGGAGGAACTTAAGGACCTTCGAGCCCGATCGGATGAGGCATCTCGAGAACGAGCCGATCTCATCGAGCAGGTAACATAGCCTTTGCTGTCCTATTTTACACTTATTCATTTTAGTGTTCTAATGTCTCAATTCAATCCTTGTAGCTCGAGCAGAAGGATGACCTGGTGGGGAAACTTCGGGAGGATCTTAGGGTCAAAGACACTGAGATCCTCGGACTGAGTCAGCATATGGACGAGGTAGCTACGAGAAGGACACTCTTCAGGAAAAGCTAACCTCGGCTGAGCACCAATTTTTAAGTGCAAAAGATGAGGAACGTAAATACAAGGAGCTTCATGCTGAATTGGCCGTTGAGCTATCCAAAGTCAAGTTCGAAGCTGATGCACTCATGTCTTCGTATCGGACTGACGCTACTGCATCAAATTCTCGGGTTAAGAAGGTATCTTTGGAAGCTGAGCTTAAGCTAACTCGTTCCCTCGACCATGCTCGACTAGAATCTCGAAGGCTGGTTCTCGAGGAGGTGCATGCAAAAGGTTTTGATCTTTCTGCCGAGATCGAGAATTTTGATAGTGGCTCGGAGAGCGATGAAGATGAAGATGAAGATGAAGTCCCCGAGGGGGAAGAGGCACCAACAGAATATTAGGATTTTATTGTTTTCCTTTTTTGTGTAAAGGCTCCATGTGGGAGCTTCTGTAGACATATTTTGCACTCTTACTATAAATACAAAAGATCTTTGTTTCATCTTTATTGTTAATTTTTGCCTTGCCTTCGTCTTTTTGATGTTGTTGATGATCACTCCGATGTATTGGAATTATAATATAAAACCCTTAGGTTTCGAGTTTGAACTAGGTGAGGTCTCGAGCACAA
This sequence comes from Nicotiana paniculata, assembly GCA_005239505.1. Taxonomy (NCBI): domain Eukaryota; kingdom Viridiplantae; phylum Streptophyta; class Magnoliopsida; order Solanales; family Solanaceae; genus Nicotiana; species Nicotiana paniculata. The sequence continues at coordinate 15,867 of ML363255.1, read as the reverse complement.
TGTGCTTCGGCCTTTAAGTTCCTTTAGGTATCAGCCCTTAGGCTTTAAGACATCGGCCCTTAGGCTCTTACAAATTATCCTTTAGGCTCTTTTTAGATTGGTTCGATTCGACCTGCAAAATGGCTACAATTTTTCCCATTCTGGCTAAACACTTTTAAAACTTTATTTATGCCTTGGCATGTTTTTGTACTCATCCGAGTTTTCGATGGCTCTATTGATAGGAACCTCGATTATAAGTCGATGTGCGACGATAATTGAGTACCTCGTGAGGTTCTCTCGAAGGCTGATATTCTCGAAGCCTTTACATTGTTCAGAGTTGATATTGTCGAAGCCCCTTTGCTTATGCCGAGGGTAGCCTGTTTTAACCGGGGATTTCTTTGAAATATTTCAAGTCCTTTAGTTTTATGGCGGAAGTCGGACGTTTCCGATCTGCATTATTTCGATCGTAGCCTTTTCATATGACCGTAGTATTTATATTTGGTCGTAGCCTTTAGTCCCGGGGTGAGATGACCTTGGCCTTAATATCGAGGGTATGCCTTTTTAGGGGTCTTACAAGTTCAAATATATAGCCTTGGCCTTAATATCGGGGGTGTGCCTTTGAGGTCTTATAAGTTTGAGTATGCCTCGTTGAGGTCTTATAAGTTTGATATTGCCTCATTGAGGTATTATGATTTGATATTGCCTCATTGAGGTCTTATGAGTCCGAGTCTTTGATGACTCGATAAGTTGATCGTTAGTGGTAGTCCCCGAGTGTTCGGGAGTATATGGCCCTTGAGCCGTTTCATATGAAAACAGTAAACTTCTTTGAGGCACAAAGTTTTTGATAAATAAGAATGCTTCTTCGAATAATGCGTACAGTTTTTTCCCTCGGGGGCTCGACTATTCTACATGGACACAGTCCATTTAATTGTTTGGTCCATTACAACAATCTCCTATCGAGGCCCTCTTTGGCATAAATTGTTTTCTTCGAAAAGGTAACCTCCGAGGGTGATGCCCCCCCAGTATTCGAGGTTGATTGAAAAAGAAGCCTTGAATACTTGTATAGTTTTCCTTAGGTAGCATATATATGTTGCCTCGTTAAAAACCTTGTTGGTAAAACCCATTTGGGATAAAACTCGATCTAAGGGAAAAAGAGTGCAACGCATGCTTTAAAACCCAAGGTCTTCGAGCTGAAGGGTGCTTCGACTCCTCTCAATCGAATACCTGCAACAAGTTACTATGAAATATAAACGGAAAGGGAGAAGGTTATACCTTAGCAATAATTGCGTTTGAGCAGCAATATGTTCCAATTGCTTGGAAGTTGCTCTCCTTCCATGGTGCTAAGTTTGTAGGACCCTTTGCCCACTATTCCGAGGATGCGGTACGGTCCTTCCCAACTAGGGCCTAGCTTCCCTTCATTTGGGTTTCGAGTGTTGAGGGTGACTTTCCTTAGGACTAAGTCTCCGACTTCGAAGTATCGAAGGTTTGTTCTTCTATTGTAGTACCTTTCGATCCTTTGTTTTTGAGAGGCCATTCGAACTAGTGCGGCCTCGTGCTTTTCATCTAATAGCTCGAGGGAGGTGTTCATGGCCTCGTTGTTTGAGTCCTCAGTGGCATGCTGAAATTTGACACTCGGTTCCCCTGCTTCGACTGGTATCAATGCCTCGGACCCATATACCAAAGAGAATAGGGTCTCCTCTATGCTCGACTTCGAAGTTGTTCGATATGCCCATAGTACTTCGGGTAGAACTTCCCACTTCCCCTTCGCATTCTCCAACTTCTTCTTTAAGTTTTGAATGATAGTTTTTTTTGTGGAATCGGCTCGACCATTTGCACTTGGGTGGTAAGGCATCGAGAGAATCCTTTTGATTTTATGATCCTCGAGGAATTTTGTCACTTTGTTGCCGATCAACTGCTTCCCATTATCACGCGTAATCTCGGAGGGGATCCCGAATCGACATATGATGCGGTCCCATATGAAGTCTATGAATTTTTTTTCTCTTATCTCCTCGAAGTCCTGCGCTTCTACCCATTTTGAGAAGTACTCAATCATAAACAAGATAAAACTAGGTTTATCTGGTGCCGTTGATAGGGGCCGACGATGTCCATATTCTATTTCATGAATGGACACGGGGATAGGACTGAATGTAGCTGTTCACCAGGTTGATGTATCATCGGTGCAAATCTTTGGCATTTGTTACATCTTCGAACGAACTCCTAGGAGTCCTTTTCCATCCTATCCCAGTAATATCCGGCTTTGATTACCTTTCGAACTAAAGAATCAGCACCGGAGTGGTTTCCACAAGTGCCGTCGTGGATTTCTCGTAGCACATAGTCGGTGTCCCCCGGTCCCAAGCACACTGCTAGTGGTCCGTCGAAGGTTCTTCTGTACAGTGTTCCATTCTTGTCGAGTGAAAATCGGGTTGCTTTGGCTCGAAGGCCCTCGATTCCTTTGGGTTCGTAGGGAGCTTCCCATGTTTCCAGTAGTCGATGTACTTGTTTCTCCAATCCCATGTCAGACTTGCTGAGTTGATTTCTGCGTGGCCTTCTTCGATCACCGACTTTGATAGTTGTATGACAGTCCCCCGGATTATGTCATCTTTTTCAACCGAGGAACCTACATTGGCTAGTACATCAACCTCACTATTTTTTTCTCGAGGTACGTTGACCAGGGTCCACTCTTTGAAGCGATGCAATGTCACTTGAAGCTTGTCTAAGTATCTTTGCATTCTGTCTTCTCGAACTTCGAAGCTTTCATTTACTTGGTTAACTACCAAAAGAGAGTCACATTTTGCCTCGATGACCTCTGCTTCTAGGCCCTTGGCTAGTTCGAGACCTGCAATCATGGCCTCATACTCGGCCTCATTGTTAGTCAACTTCAAAGTTTTTATGGATTGCCTAATTATGCCGCCCGTAGGCAGTTTTAGAACTATACCTAGCCCAGACCCTTTCACATTCGAGGCACCGTCAGTGAAGAGGGTCCATTCCCCCTATGATGTGCCTGTTTTTAATAAGAGTTCTTTTTCTACTTCGGCCACGAGGGTAGGCGTAAAATTGGCCACGAAGTCTGCCAAAATTTGAGACTTGATGGCCGTTAGAGGTTGATATTTGATATCGTACCCTCCAAGTTCGATGGCCCATTTGGCCAATCGGCCCAATAATTCGGGCTTATGCAAGATGTTTCGAAGTGGATATGTAGTTAACACACATATAGGATGACATTGAAAGTATAGTTTTAACTTTCTAGATGCACTTACTAATACAAGAGCTAATTTTTCTAAGTGTAGATACCTGGTTTCAGCATCTCCCGGGGTTCGACTTATGTAATAAACAGGGAATTGCGTACCTTGTTCTTCTCGAACCAACACGCCACTTACCGCAACTTCGGACACCGCCAAATACAAGTATAGTATTTCATCCTCCTTCGGCGTATGGAGCAAAGGTGGGCTCGAGATATACCGTTTTATTCTTCCAAAGCCTGTTGGCATTCCGAAGTCCACTCGAAATTGTTTTTCTTCTTGAGAAGGGAGAAAAAGTGATGACTCCAATCTGATGACCTCGAGATGAATCGGCCCAAGGCTGCTATCCACCTGGTCAGCCATTGTATCGCTTTCACATTGCTTACCACGGTGATCTCCTCGATGGATTTGATTTTGTCGGGGTTGATCTCGATCCCTCTGTTCGACACCATGAATCCCAAAAATTTTCCCGAGCCGACTCCAAAAGCGCATTTCTCGGGGTTGAGCTTCATGTTGTATCTTCTTAGAATATTGAACGTTGCCTGCAAATGAGTCAAATGGTCCTCTGCGCGTAGGGACTTAACTAACATGTCATCAATGTAAACTTCCATAGACTTGCCTATTTGATGTTCAAACATTTTATTAACTAGTCGTTGGTATGTATCTCCTGCATTCTTTAGCCCGAAGGGCATTACATTATAGCAATATGTGCCATACTTCGTGATAAACAAAGTCTTTTCCTAGTCCTCCGGGTTCATTTGAATTTGATTGTACCCGGAGTATGCGTCGAGAAAAGTAAGGATCTCGTGGCCGGCCGTAACATCGATTAGACGGTCGATGTTTGGCAGTGGGAAAGAATCTTTAGGGCATGCTTTGTTCAAATGTTTGTAATCTACACACATTATCAGTTTATTTCCCTTTTTAGGGACTACCACTATATTAGCTAGCCATTCGGGGTATTTTAGATCCCTAATGGATCTTATTTTAAGAAGCTTAGTTACCTCATCTTTTATGAACGTATGCTTTACCTCGGATTGATGCCTCATTTTTTGCTTCACCGGTTTGAACCTGGGATCGACACTCAGTTGATGGATGGTTACCTATGGTAGGATCCCTGTCATATCTAAATGGGACCAAGCGAAGCAATTAATGTTATCAATAAGAAACTGAACAAGTTTTTTTCCCGAGTTCTGGGGTTAGTCCCGTTCCCAGGTATACATTTTGTTCTGGGAGATGTTCGATTAATACTGCCAGCTCGAGTTCTTCGATAGTGGACTTTGTTGCATCTGATTCCTCGGGGGCGATGAAGGATCGGGGGTGAGGAAGTCTTCTTCTCCGTCCTCGACCACCTGTTCATCGATCATCTGTCCCTCGATCTCAATCGAGGGTATGTTCTGTGATTGCTATTTGGCTACCTGTTTGCCTTTTGATTTCTCCGAGGTAGATGGAGGCGACACCGGTGCCAAGTCATGTACTAAGAACATCTCTTTGGCTGCATGCTGCTCTCCATACACCATTTTCATGCCATCTTTTGTTGGAAACTTCAATATTTGATGAAGTGTTGATGGTACTGCTCTCATGCTATGTATCCATGGCCTTCTAAGCAAGATGTTGTACCTCATGTTACCTTCGATGAAATGAAATTTGGTTGCTTGTATGGTCCCAACCACGTTGACTGGGAGGATGATTTCCATCTTCGTTGTTTCACTCGCCATGTTGAACCTATTTAGTACTCTAGAGGCGGGTATGATTTGGTCGAGCAGCCCGAGCTGCTCCACGACCCTCGACCTGATTATATTGGCCGAACTACCTGGATCCACGATCACACGTTTAACTTGAACTTTATTTAAAAGGAAAGAAATTACTAGTGCATCATTATGAGGCTGAGATAAGGCCTCGATGTCTTCTTTGCTGAATGTGAGGGTATCCTCGGGAATGTAGTTCCGAGATGGCTTCTCCCTTATGATGGATACTTTTGTTCATTTGAATATGGGTCCCTGTGGGACATCGATTCCTCTGATGATCATATGAATGACATGTTGCGGCTCCTCTTGATCATTCTTCCTATTTGTATCTCTCTCTCAAAAATGGTTCTTGGCCCGGTCACTGAGGAACTCTCGAAGGTGCCCTTTGCACAAACGGGCTACCTCCTCTTGAAGCTGTCTACAATCCTCAGCCCTATGACCGTGAGTGCCATGGTATTTTCACATTAATTTGCGGTTCCTCTGGTAAGGATCTGATTGTACAGGTTTGGGCCACCTGGTATCTCTGATCTTTCCCATGGATGATACGATGTCTGAGGCATCAATGTTGAAATTGTAGTCTAACAATAGGGGTGCCTCCAATGGCCCCGTATGCCTGTCGAACCCGCTTTTGCTCATGAGTCCCCGGGAACTTTGGCCTCGATCCGCCCTTTGATCATTTCGAGGTATATTACGGCTCGAAGCGTTTCTTCAGTCTTCAACATAGGGTTGGTATCTTTCCTTGTTCGATCTCGGCTCCCTTTCTACGTTCCTTGATTCTTTTGCTAATAGCCTGCTTGGATATACTGAGCCCAAGGGGGCTCCTAATTGATCGTCCTTGACCCTGATTTTCGATTAATACCTATTGTGCACATCTGCCCAAGTTATGACAGGATACTCGATCAAATGTTTCTTCAGCTGCTTCGAAGCTATCGAGTTTCATTCCTTCAAGCCCTGAGTGAAGGCTTGTACTGCCCAGTCATCGGAGACTGGTGGTAATTCCATTTGCTCCATTTGAAAATGGGATACGAACTCCCTAAGCATCTCGTTCTCTCGTTGTTTGATTTTGAACACATCAGACTTCCTTGTAGCAACTTTTATGGCACCAACATGTGCCTTTACAAATGAATCTGCCAACATGGAAAACGAATCTATCGAATTCGGGGGTAGGTTATGATACCACATCATGGCCCCCTTGGATAAGGTTTCTCCAAATTTCTTCAACAGGACATACTCGATCTCATCGTCTTTTAAATCATTTCCTTTTATACCACAAGTATATGTGGTAATATGCTCATTGGGATCTGTGGTCCCGTTGTATTTTGGGATGTCGGGCATCCTGAACTTCTTTGGAGTGGGCTTCGGAGCCGTGCTTGGTGGGAATGGATTCTACACGAACTTCCTTGAATCCACTCCCTGTAAAATCGGGGGTGCTCCCGGGATTTGGTCGACTCTCGAGTTGTAGGAACTTTCTTGTCGTTATCCTCTATCTTCTTTTCTCCCGACTTGACCCTTTTAGTGAGTTCCTCGAGAATCCTCATGATGGTGGGGTTAGTGCCTGGCCCATTATTGCTCAATCTTTCTGGTGCTGGCTCAACTCGAGGAGCTATTTCCGGTCCTGTTGTGTTCGAAGTCTTTTTCTGACACTGCAATTGAGCGATAACAATTTGTTGTGCTTGCAACATTTCAAAGATAACTTGTAGACTAACTTCTCTTTCTTATCGAGCCTATGTCCCTTGTGTGTAAGGTTGGTATCCTCCGTGTACACTTTCTTCAATATCAGTACCCAAATCGACGTGCAAAGCAATATGTGAACCTACGTCGACATGGATCTGGTGTTAATGCTACCCCAGGGTTAAGCGGTGGCACGCCGGACCTTGGAGACGCTGCACTGTTTTCTCCATGGAAACCAAGACCGTCGTTTACAGGTGTGTTTGCTGAGTTAGACTTATTTTAACCTGAAACCAAAGAATCTTTGGAAAAAAAAGTGTGAAGAATAACTTGTGTTATCAGAAAACTAGCACCAAAATAATCACTATTATCTTTAGCCCCACGATGGGTGCCAATTTTTTTACCTCGAAAATGGTTTTAACAATTAAACTTTATTTGTGGTTCTAAAAATATGTAATTTATTTCAATACTAGTAAATAATCAAGAAATTATAAGTGTAAGTGAGGTAAATGTGATAGCCAAACCAATGTTGCTAAAAGAACGAGGGCCTCAAGATTGGTGATTCCAGGGCCTTGAGGCTAGCTTAGTGGCAATAAAGTATGAACAATAAATGAAGAACAATAAGGTTGAAGAATAAACTTGAGCACAGTAAATGAGAAAAAACATAGTAGAATATTCTATAGCAGTGAATTTCATGTACTTACAAATGATTGGGGTCCCCTTTATATATGAGGGGAAAACCCTTATATGGTACATGTCTAATTATGACATAGAATACTATTGGTACAGCTGTATAACAGCCTAGTACGGATTTTCACTATTCCTTACAAATCCTATCCGTCCTAACCACGTGTCCTTGGGATTTTTTCACTTTTTCTTGACTGTCATTGATTTTTCTTTGCCTCGAGGTAGGTCATGACGGGCCTTCGATATGCTCTCTCGAGTAGGCCGTATCGAGCCTTCGATATGCTCTCTCGAGGTANATATATATATATATATATATATATATATATATATATATATATATATATATATATATATATATATATATATATATATATATATATATATACAAATGGTAGGATGAGCTATTATTCAAGTTAAGAGAAATTTTCATAAAGTATTATAGTTTAGAGCCTAGTAACTATTGTTTGCCTAATTATAAGTTGTAGTATCGTTTAATTGTTACCATCTTCACTTGTATTCAAACACGCAACGAATATAGGTATTCGTTCGTGCAATGAATACAAGTTGTATCAATTGTATTCGTTTACGCAATTATATTCATTCGCGTAGCAGATACAACATATACCATATGTAACCAAAGTGAAAAACAAGGGTGTATATAAATGATACAATTTGTATCAACTGTATACTAGGGGTATATACAAAGGATACAACCTGTATCGACTGTATTCGTTGCGAGATATACAGAAAAATAAAATGCTCTGGCTAAGAGTCGAGCTCAAGACCTTCGCTAACTAAGCAGGCACTCTAACCAACGAGCTACGAGAGCTCTCTCTCTTGTTTCAGTTCAAAATAATTCATCTCTTATTTTTTTGGTTTTGCTATAAAATTTGAATATAGAAATATATAGTAAATAAGATGAAACAATAATTGCGAACGATAAATATAGTGTATATGTTTAACTGTTTAACCAAAGAACTAGACACTTTGACTAAAGCTTATTTTTAATATGAATACGGGTTACTGATAATCAAGATAACGGGAAAAATGAATAATAAACAATATTGCAGAAATAAAAGATCGATGTTGATTGTATTCGAGAATCAGATGCCTTTACAAGTTGTATTCCCCTCCCTTATATAGGAAATTCCTTGATATAACGTACGGTTCTTCTATGGTTACTCATTAATGACTAATTAAGACATTAATGAGGAGTTACAAAGGATAATGGTAATTGGGGTTAAGTTACATAACGTTGGAGTAATCAATTGTAGGTCCCTGAATCTGCTCGTAGCTTTGTCTAGATTCATTCTGACCGTGCCTCTCTCCCGTTTTGATCAAGTTGAATTTCCCGTGGCTGATACGTTCGTGTGAACTGTGTCTCTTTGTACCGTATCTCTTCAAGGAGTCACGTCCAGCTGTCGCATTTTCTTGTGTCTACGTGACTAGCTGACCTGTCAAAAGCTGGCTTACGTGTGAAACTCTTTTTTTACAAATACATTAACGTGTCGCGATATTTTTCCTTAAGTTAATTCTTCTTTACAAAAAGTGTTAGAGACAGTGCATCAATAAGCAATACATTATATTGGATTCATATATTTCGTTAATATTGGCCTTCCCATCCAATCGCGTGACCAAGAAATTATGGTACTCACTCCAATTTAATTTATATGACTCATTTTTTTTATTAGTTCGTTCCAAAAAAAGATATCTATGTTTTGAAAATAATTTAACTTTAAACGTTTTATCCATTTTAATTTTAAATGAGACACTTTTATAGTCACACACATGCCATGGCCCTATAAAACTTTTATCCTTAAATTTTTAGGACTACAAGTTTTAATTTTTTTTTTTAAACTCCTTGTCAAGTCAAGATACCTCAAATAAATTGAAACGTAGGGAGTACCAATTAAAGCACGAAGGGCTCTATCAATTTTAGGTGAAATTAAACTTAATAAGTATTGTTCCCACCGTCGGGATCGTGATGGAACCTAATAGTTCATTTGCTAGGCAAGCCAACGTTAGAACTATCGCGCCTCTTTTGTTTCTCGCGAAATCGGGTTTCGACATTCATTTGGGACGACTCCCTTCCTTTTGGGAAAAGGGGTATGAAAATTGAAGAGTCGCCACCTAAAGGATTTAAGGTGCGTTAGGGCACCTAATGCAAGTAACTCATGAAACCACTCTACATTACCAAAGATTGGGTAAGGGCTTGAAATTACCTTGAGGGGAAGGTATTAGGCACCCCTCGAGGTCCACAATGGTGGGTCCTGGCCAAACTTACTTGGTGAATTATTCATTTAACATATAAGCAGTCTAAGCACACATATGTAAATAAGATAAAGGATGTTTAATAGGTAAGCAGTCTAAGCACATATATGTAAATAAGATAAAGGAAGTTTAATAGGTAAGCAGTCTAAGCACATACATGTATAAAGATAGGGAAGTCCTAAGTTATTAGCCTATAGGATCACATTTGTACAATGCCCGGTAATCCTTCCTCAACTAGAGGGGTTACACGTGGCATTAACGCACATGTCATCGTATCTTTTTACTACCCGATTACTCTCCCCTTAGCGATTGTATAAGCAGTTTTAATTAAACGAACTCTGAGCGTGCATTACCCGTCCCTTCCTTCTGGTCCCAGAGGTGCTTAAGACCTCTATTTTTAGGCAGTTCTAGACTCTCCTAAAGTGTTTAAAAAGGAAAATCTAAGCGACAACAAAGAACAAATAGGACTGTCAAGTAAGACAACAATTAAGGGCTCATGTTTGCCTCCACAAATAAATAGGCAATTAGCACGTCTCAAACAACAAGATTTCAGATGTTTCAGAAAAGGTCCTAGAACATGATATCTAGGTGAGCATGACAAACAGAGAATGTGCAACATTATGTTAAGGCGAAGCGGTAAAGACCTAATCAGTTTGCCTACTGATTTTTTAGAACCTGTTGAATCTGGGCAGTCACAAATAATTAAGCAAAGCATAGTTTTACAATTTGCAAGATTTTAATTATCCTACAAGCTTGCCTAGGCGTTGAAATTGTTTTTAAACATTCTTATAGACAGGAGGTTATTGACTTAGGCGATGTAGACATGATTTAAAGCGAATACAAACACAGTCCTAAAGAAGGATTTCTAATGCACAGAGAGGATGTATATTTTTATTATGCAGAATTACAACGGTAACTTAATAACAGGATTTCTAGGCGATCATGATTATGCAGAAGCACAATTCCGGAACAAATGAGGTAATGAGCCTATAACACATTGCCTAATATGCCAAGTGATGTAAAAGCTTGGTAAACATGATATAAACCTAAAGCATGATTGCTAATGCGAATAACATAATATGAGCCTAAAGCATGATTTCTAATGCAAGTAAACACAATATAGACCTAAACGAAGGATTTCTAATGCAAGTAAACACAATATAAACCAAAAGCATGATTTTTACCCGGTTTCCCTTCAAAAAATCCATATACGAACTCCTCCCCTTTAATAATAGCTCCAATATCTGTTTACAAAGGTTATTATTACAGACCATAAATGAATGAATAGATAATAAATATAAGCTATGCTATAGTGAGCCTGAGATAGGCCCACAATGAACATGGAAATACCAGGCCTTCAAAACAGTCCGGGATGCCAAAGTCTCATAGCCAATAGGGTGTCCTGGTGTGTCAAAGCTCCCTAAGGACCTCAGAGATCCCAGGCAATGCTCACACCAAGATCCTTTGAGTAGGGAAGTGATTATGTGCAGTGTGGAAAAGGCTGTCCCCAATGTGCCTGAGTTCGGAGGAATCTCATGGATTCCTAGGCAGTACACACACTGGAGGGGCAGAACTTAAGTAATCTAAGAGTAGAAGTGAGAGTGCTTGACATAGTTGGAATAACTTTGGGAAAGCAGTATAGGAGTAAAACATTTAGGAGTGAAAAATACTTTAGGAATGGACACAGTTTGGGAAAACATATTAAGAGTAAAAACATTATGAAAACATTCTGAGGAAAGAAAGGTTCAATAAACCACAACAAAGTCACAAAACTTAATACCATCCAGATTCAAACTTGGTTTGTTAATTAACTCTAGGTGAGGATAGGAAATTTTACAGATAGGGATCAGGGGTTGGGAACACAGGAGTGAGAAACACAAAACAAGAGAGCACATTCAGCAACAAGGACCGACAAGGGTCAATTGACATTCAACAACCAAATTCACAGCATTCATTAGAACATAAACTACTGATTTAGAGTCTTAACAGGAAAGCCATACTTGATGCTAAAGTAGTAATAGACAGTAAAGCATAGAGACTAAGTGTAGGAATAGTCATGCTGAGGACAGGGGTCTAATCACAAAGAATTAGTCATGCCAATTGAAGTTAGTGGACAGAAGAGATAAGAGAACTAAACATAAAAGTAGACATATTAGTTTAAAGCAATAAACATATTGGAAACTTAAACATGAATAGCATGCTGATTAAGGAAATAGACATGGAAGAATGAACTTGAACATGCATGATCAAAGCAGTAAACAAGAAAGAATGTAACATTGAGTACATATGTATTGGTAAAAAAGAGTTTCACACGTAAGCCAGCTTTTGACAACTCAGCCAGTTACGTGGACACAGGAGAATGCGGCAACTGGATGTGATTCTTTGAAGAGGTACGGAACAAAGAGGCACGATTCAATAAACCCTCGATCTTATCAGCCACGGGAAACTCAACCTGATCAAAACAGGGAAGAGGCACGGTCAGAATGAATCTAGACAAAGTTACGGACAGGTTGAACGACCCACAATTGATTACTTGAACGTTATGTAACCGTACCCCAATTACTGTTATCCTTTGTAACGCCTCATTAATGTCATAATTAGTCATTAATGAGCAGCCATAGAAAGAGTTGTATGTTATATCAAGGAATCTCCTATATAAGGGAGGGGAATACAGCTTGTAAAAGCAACTGATTCTCGAATATAATTGACTTCGCTTTTCTATATTTCTGCAATATTGTCTATTATTCATTTTTCTATATTTTCTTGATTATCAATAACCCATGTTTATCCTAAAAATAGCTTTAGTCAAAGGGTCTAATTCTTTGGTTAAACAAATTGGTTCCGTTACCGGGAATCTGATAATATTTGTTTGCTTTTCAAGTGATATCCTCTGAACTATGTCAAACTCCAACGACAAAAACCAGCAAAGGAGTGGAACCCCAGTTCCATCACCTTCAGGAAGCCCACGTGGTTCAAGGGAACAATCCCCAAAAAGATCCAATAACAACAATGGTGATAATGATTAAACTGTGGAACAAGATCGTGTAAAGAAAATGATTGCAGAGTTTGTGAGACAAGCTTTGGAAGAATTTGCGAGAGGATTGCCGGCAGCATTACCTACACCACCGACGCCCCCCCCCCCCCAATAATACCTTCACCATGGAAAATCCTTAATCTGGGTTGCCAAACTCAGGAAGAGGAGATACTCCTAATGAATCTCTCGAAATGAGACTAGGTATATCTAATAACTTAGAATTACAAAATTTACTGCTAGCCATGCAGAAACAGATGAAGGAGCAGAACGATCGCATCGAACAAATTCCTGGAGTACCACCTATCATCAAAGGCATTGACGTTGATAAGTATTCTCAACAACCTTGGAAGCCAAGTGCAGCACCCTTGCCTATACCCAAGAAGTTTAAAATGCCTGACGTTCCCAAATATGATGGAACAACTGACCCACGTGATCATGTGATTGCTTTCACTATTGGAGTAAAAGGCAACGACTTAACAAAATAAGAGATTGAATCAGTCCTTGTCAAAAAATTTGGGGAAACACTTACCAAAGGAGCCCTAACCTGGTATTCTCTTCTCCCTGAAAATTCTATTGACTCTTTTGCTGAGCTTGCAGATTCATTTATTAAAGCACACTCTGATGCACAAAAAGTTGAGAAAATAATGGACGACATATTCAAAATAAAACAAGGAGACACGGAACTAATCCGTGAGTTTGTAGATAGGTTTCAACAAGAAAGAATGCAGTTACCCAGGGTGCTTGATAATTGGGCAGCCATGGCATTTGCAAGCAACCTAAACGATAAAAGCTCAGAATCCACAAGACAACTTAAGGAAAGTCTAAGAGAATTCCCCGCTACAACATGGAACGATGTATATAATAGGTATAGTACTAAACTCAGAATAGAGGAAGATATCATTTCTCGTTCAAGAGATGAAGATCATTCTAGATCCAGACGTCCTGAATCAGACAGAAGATCAGGTAAAAACAGGTACAATCCTTACTTAGGACCCTCGGGACGCGATATTCGTCCCAAGTTCGAAAACACTAGGTCAGACTATAGACCACAAGTAAGAGACGTAGTCTCATCCTTGTCTAGATCCAGAAAACATCGAGATGAACGACCTAGAGGTAATACTCAAATTGGGGATCATACCTTTAATGTAAGTACTACTGAACTTGTCTCAATATTGAGGAACATGGAAGACAAGGTTAAGTGGCCCAAAGAGATGTGGTCAAATCCAAGTATAAGGAACCCAAATCAATGGTGTGAAGTCCATAATGATCATGGTCACAAAACTGCGGATTGCAGATTTTTACAAGGTGAAGCAGAAAATTTATTGAAACAGGGCTATTTAACAGAATTGTTTAGTGATAAAGGTAAACAGGCATATATGAGGAACAAGCAGGAGCCCCCAAAGCCTCCTTCTCCAAAACGAACCGTCAACGTGATACACGGAGGTGAAGAAGTAAATGGAGTGATCTGCAAAACAACCACAAAGTTCACAATTACACATGGAAAATAGGCTCGTGAAAATATGGAAGAGGACGATATAACCTTCGATGATGCAGATATCAGTGGATTAATGCTTCCGTACAACGATGCTCTGGTAATATCGTTACTTATTCATGACACTAACGTAAAAAGAGTGTTGATTGATCCAGGCAGTTGAGTCAATATCATTTTGCTAAGAGTCGTGGAATAAATGCTACTGGGGAATCAAGTAATCCAATGGGAACGAGCCATACCAGGGTTTGATAACTCTACGGTTATAACAAAAAGAGAAATTGAGCTTAGCATTTATGCTGAGGGGGTGATCAAAAGTACCAGGTTCCAAGTCATCGATACTGACATGGCTTATAACGTGATCGTGGGAAGGCCCTGAATCCACGACATGAAAGCAATACCCTCCACGTTGCATCAGGTAATTAAATTCCCCTCTGAATGGGGGATTCAGCAAATTAGAGGCGATCAGCAGACAACAAGAAATATAAACTCAGTGGTACACTACAACAAGAAAATAGAGGTGGAAGAATTACGAGATAAGGGAATCTCCCAAACAGTCATGGAAGAAATTACTACCCAAATAGGTACGGAAGGTATTATTTCTGAAACATGTATGAAAGAAAATACTTACGACAAGGAGAATCAAGTTACCACGGAAGGTGTACTATACCACACATATGTAGATTCCAGACCGGACGTCATTCATGAACCGGAGGAAGATGAGCACATCAAAACAAATACGGAGGAGCTCGAAGCTGTTCCATTATCTGAACAAAAGCCCGAGCAGAAAGTGTATATAGGCACGAGACTGGGCCCTGCTCGAAGAGTTAAGTTAATTGATTATTTAAAGGCTAACACAGACTGCTTTGCGTGGTCCCACTCAGATATGACAGGCATCCCACCAGAAGTGATAACTCATAAACTAAATGAAGATCTATCCTTCGTACCTGTTAAGCAGAAGAAAAGAAAGCAAGGACCATTCAAGAACAAAGTGATCGACGAAGAGGTACAGAAACTCTTGAAGATTGGTTCGATACGAGAGGTAACGTACCCTAACTGGATAGCAAACACCGTGGTAGTACCTAAAAAGAACGGAAAATGGAGAGTATGCGTAGATTACACTGACTTAAATAAAGCATGCCCCAAAGATTCATTCCCATTGCCACATATAGATCAAATGATTGATACCACAACAGGTCATGAATTATTGAGCTTCTTAGATGCGTATTCTGGTTATAATCAGATTAAAATGAATCCCTCATATGAGGAAAAAACTTCCTTCATTACAAACAGGGGGACTTACTGTTATAAAGTTATGTCTTTTGGCTTGAAAAACGCTGGAGCCACCTGTCAAAGGTTAGTGACTAAAATATTCCAAGAACATCTTAGAAAGACGATGGAAGTCTATATTGATGATATGTTGGTAAAATCAACACAAGCACAAGACCATTTCCAGCGTCTCTCTACTGCTTTTGATATTTTACACAGGTATAATATGAAGCTAAATCCAGAGAAATGCGCTTTTGGAGTGCAATCAGGTAAATTTTTGGGTTTCCTTTTATCGAATAGAGGAATAGAGGTAAATCCAGCTCAAATTAAAGATATAGATGAAATACCTGATATTTTAACAAATAAAAAGGAAGTTCAAAGATTAACAGGGAGAATAGAAGCTTTGGGAAGGTTTATTTCTATGTTTTCCGAAAAAAGTTTTAAATTCTTCTCAGTTCTCAAAAAGCAGAATCAGTTCGAATGGAC
>ML363254.1:0-25962 GCA_005239505.1 Nicotiana paniculata | reverse complement strand
TGATTCTTCTAGCAAAATAACTCTGGGAACTTTGCTTTCAGATTTTGATTCACTTCAGCTTTTGTGCATTAAGAATTCCAGCAGAAATACATCGAGTATGTATAGAGTCAGTTGTTGAGCTTGTCGTCCAATTCTAGTCCAACTCTACCTGGGTGAACAAATTCGTATCAAACTCAACTTCCTTTCTTTTGTTACTTTCCTTGCTGAATTCGACTTCAATCTTCTCATCAGTTTGCAACCTTTTCGCATTAGGAGACAATCTCTTGGTTCATTGATATTTCACATTCACAAATATCTCCTATGCATATACGGTTCATGTGCTGGCTATTCAGTTCAAGATGTGTGCTCTGGTGGACCTGGTTCAACTGGTCAGCCATTTGTCAATCTTCAAAACTATGCAGTGACATAGGTCAACAACTTCAGACCTTAGGGATGAAAGTGGATGAATCCTTCTTGGTTCAGTTTATTCTGAACTCATTGCCTCCTGAGTATGGACCTTTTCAAATTAACTATAACACTATTAAGGATAAGTGGAATGTTAGTGAATTGTCCAGTATGCTTACTCAGGAAGAGTCGAAACTTAAGAAACAAGGGAGCCATTCAATTAACCTCATGGGTCAAGGAGCTGGTAAAGGACTTAAAGTGAAGGCCAACAAGTTCAAGAAGAAGAAAGCACCTGCTAAAGCTCCGCAGGATGCTAACAAGGAACATAAGGCAGATACTTGTTGTTTCTGTAACAAGGAAGGACACTATCAGAAAGATTGCCTGAAACGTAAAGCTTGGTTCGAAAAGAAAGGTACAATTAGTGATTTTTGTATGTTTCGAATCAAATTTAGTAGAAGTTCCTAATAATACTTGGTGGCTTGATTCTGGTGCAACTACTCATGTATCTACTACGTTGCAGGGATTCTTTACGATCCAAACTACAAATCCAAATAAGGATTTCTTGTTCATGTGAAATCGTATGAAGGCTCCAATTGAAGGCATAGGGACTTACCGTTTGATCATAGAGACTGGACGTCACCTTGATCTATTACAGACTCTTTATGTACCTTCAGGTTCTAGGAATTTTATTTCTCTTTCAAGACTTGATGTTTCTGGATTTGATTTAAAGTTTGGAAATGTATGTTTTAATTTATATAAGAATGCCATCTTTTATAGTTCTGGTTTTCTTAGTGATGGTTTATATAAATTGAAACTCGATATTGGTTTTTCTGAATCCCTTCTTAATGTTCAACATAATGTTGGAATTAAACGTAGTTCACTAGATGAAAGTTCTGCTTACTTGTGGCATAGACGTTTGGGTCATATATCCAAAGAAAGGTTAGAAAGATTAGTAAAGAATGAGATTCTTCCGAATCTAAATTTTATTGATCTTACTATATGTTTGGATTGCATTAAGGGAAAGCAAACCAAGCATAATAAGAAAGGTGACACAAGAAGCACCCAGCTTCTTGAAATTATACACACCGATATTTGTGGACCCTTTGATGTTCCATATTTTGGTGGAGAGAAATATTTTATTACCTTTATCGATGATTTTTCACGTTTTGGATATATCTATTTGCTGAAAGAAAAATCTCAAGCAGCAGATGCTCTCAAGGTGTTTGTTAATGAGGTTGAAAGGCAATTACATAAAAAAGTGAAAATTATTAGGTCAGATAGAGGTGGTGAATATTATGGTAAATATAACGAATCAGGACAATATCCAGGTTCATTTGCAATGTTCCTCGAGGAACGTGGCATATGTGCACAGTATACTATGCCAGGAACACCTCAACAAAATGGTGTTGCAGAAAGGCGTAATCGAACACTTATGGATATGGTTAGGATCATGACGAGTAATTCCTCATTACCCAAATCATTGTGGATGTATGCTCTTAAAACCGTTGTATATTTATTAAACAGGGTTCCTAGTAAGGCAGTTCCAAAGACCCCTTTTGAACTGTGGACAAGAAGGAAACCTAGTTTAAGGCACCTGCATGTTTGGGGTTGCCCAGCGGAAGCTAAATTTTATAATCCACAAGAAAAGAAATTAGATTCTAGAACAGCAAGTGGTTACTTTATTGGTTACCCAGAGAAATTTAAAGGGTATGTGTTTTATTGCCCAAACCATAGTTCGAGAATTATTGAAATCGGTAATGCAAGATTCATTGAGAATGCTGAAGTTAGTGGGAGTGTTGAAAATCAAAGTGTGGAAATAAAAGAGGTGAGGGTCAATATTCTATTACCCACGAATGTACCTACTTCCACACAAATATCAAATATTGTTCCAGTTGTTGAAGAACACTTTGACAACACCGAGCAACATTTGGATGAAACACTTCATGAAGAAACTAACTCACAAATATTTGACACAAATGAACCACAAGAAATTCCATTACGAAAATCTCAAAGAGTTAGAAAATCGACTATTTCGGATGATTACGTGGTTTATTTGCAAGAGTCAAATTTTGAAATTGGTATTAATAAGGATCCGGTTTCATTTTCACAAGTCATAGAAAGTAATGAGTCTGAAAAATAGATTGATGCCATGGAGGAAGAGCTAAAATTCATGGAATACAATAAAGTCTGGGATCTTGTTGAATTACCAGAAAGTTCTAAAAGAATCGGGTGTAGATGGGTCTTTAAGACAAAACGCGATTCAAATGGCAATATTGAACGATATAAATCCAGACTTGTTGCCAAGAGTTATACTCAGAAAGGAGTCATTGATTACAAAGAGAACTTTTCACCGGTCTCAAAGAAAGACTCATTAAGAATTATTATGGCATTAATGGCTCATTATGATTTAGAGTTACACCAAATGGATGTAAAAATTGCCTTTCTTAATGGAGATCTCGAGGAGGAAGTTTATATGGACCAACCAGAGGGTTTCGAAACTAAAGGAAAGGGTCAAATGGTGTGTAAACTGAAGAAGTCAATATATGGACTTAAATAAGCCTCACGACAATAGTATATAAAGTTTAATGATACCATAACATCTTTTGATTTTGTGAAAAATACCGTTGATCGGTGTATATACCAAAAGATCAGTGGGAGCAAGTTTATATATATGTTGATGACATTCTACTTGCTGCTAATGATTTAGGAATATTGCGTGAGACTAAAGATTTTCTCTCTAAAAATTTTGAAATGAAAGATATGGGTGAGGCATCTATGTGATAGGAATAGAAATATTTCGTGATAGATCACAAGGATTATTGGGATTGTCTCAAAAAGGCTATATCGAAAGATTTCTAGAGAGATTTAACATGAACAATTGTTCAGCAGGAATAGTCCCAATTCAAAAAGGGGACAAATTTAGTCTCATGCAATGCCCTAAGAATAATGTAGAACGAAAAGGAATGGAATCAATTCCTTACTCTTCAATTGTTGGTAGTCTGATGTATGCTCAGACTTGCACAATACTGGATATTAGTTTCGCTATCGGAATGCTAGGAAGATATCAGAGTAACCCCAGAATTGATCACTGGAAAGCTGCAAAGAAAGTTTTGAGGTACCTGAAAGGAACGAAGGATTACATGCTCATATATAGGAGATCCAAGCATTTGGAAGTTGTTGGATACTCGGATTCAGATTTCGCTGGATGTATTGACACTAGAAAGTCTACGTTTGGTTATTTATTCCAATTAGCTGAAGGAGCAATATCATGGAAGAGTGCCAAACAGTCTGTCATTTCTACATCCACGATGGAAGCAGAATTTATGGCATGTTTTGAAGCCACAATTCATGCATTATGGTTGCGAAACTTTATTTCAGGACTTGGGGTTGTCGACACCATTACCAAGCTGCTGAAAATTTACTGTGATAATTCTGCAGCAGTATTCTTCTCCAAGAATGATAAGTACTCCATAGGTGCCAAACATATGGAATTAAAGTACTTTACTGTCAAGGAGGAAGTTCAGAAATAAAGAGTGTCACTTGAGCATATTAGAATCGATCTCATGATTGCAGATCTGTTAACGAAAGGTTTACAGCCAAAGATATTTAGTGAACATGTACATAGAGTGAGTCTTAGTTGTATTTATGATTGATGCATTTATGATGTTATGACACTCTGAGCTCATTTATATGTTTCTGATGAACATTAATGATTCTTATTTCTCATAATGGTATACACATTATTGTTTTGAGATGTTACATGATAAGTCTCAATAAGTTGGAGTACGATCTGCATATATACTAGTCTCCCTAAACTCCACTTATAAGATTATACTAAATTTATTATCATTGTTATATAATTTTTAAAAATATTTATTTTAATTTTCAACCAAATATATAGCCGAACGCTGGCATAGCACTATACAATATGGGGCTTCGACAGACATCTGTATTTGAAAAAGCAGTTGGTCCCCGCAGCAGTTGGCACGTGTCCTCTTTCACTACAAATCGGAATTCGCTTTCCCCCCTTCTAAAGCACCAACCACCAGATTTTTGCCACTTCATGATACGTCCCATTGCACATAAAACGATTTAACGGGATTTGTTTTTGTTTTTGGGGCCAGGTGGCTCCTTTCTGTTGGTCTACGCGTGACACCTGTTTCATGTTTTGTCTTCTGGCAATTGATTTTATTGGCACACTGCTTTCAAATTTCAATTCTTTGATTTTTTTTTTCTTCATTTGTATTTATCTTTTTTAAAGTATTAGTCCTAGAATTAAGTATAGAGTAGTTCAGTGGACTATCTGTAATTGTTTATTTAGATTTTGGAAGAAAGAAACTTAAGAGGGGCACGTAGCTGCAGGTGGCGGCTCAGCTCGACTTGCTTTCTTCCCCGGCTTAGCCAAATCCTATTTCCTTTTTTAATTCTTCATTGATAAATTTCAAATATCCGACCTCTAATTAAAGAACGTCACATATACTTTTCGCATGTACATGTGAAATAAATTAGTACTAGTATATATCTGCCATGACAGGGGCATATTTAGAGTATAATGTATGAATTTTCGGGAATCCAGTAATTTTTGTGCGGACTCTATATTGGTATTAAAAATTTTATTAAATATTTATAAATATTTAACTGTGAACCCAATTATTATGGTATATTAATTTGAGATTGTAACAAGAACCCATAAATTCAAATCTTGAATCCGCTTCTAGCCGTGACAACTTTATGTTTCTTTGACTTAATTTCTGAGATTGTCCGAACAATCAAAAGAATGTTGAGAAATTTCGCTAACGTTCTTTCATTATTTGTAGAATTCTCAACTAGGAGTAATTAATATATTAGACGCAGAGGCAGATTTAAGTTCTATGGATTCACTTTTTAAGAGGCGGATTATATTTTTAAGTTATGAGTTTATATTTATTATTTAGTACAATTTTAATGAATTTTTATACGTAAAATTATAATTCGCATCGAAATATTGGTTTCAAAAATAAATCCTTAAATCTCGGTGATAAGATGATTGATAAATATTAGCAATATTAACTATGCCGTCATTCCAAAGAAGTTTGGATCGGAATAGCAAAAAGAAATCAGCTAGAAAATGAATCTAGTTAGTAAGCTGGAGATCGATGCTCCTTCACAATAAGCAGCATGGTTCGAATTATTTTAGGGAACAATAAGTACTTTTGGTTGATTGAAAATAGAAAACGATATTATACAACATGACACTAAGTGTAGTATATATATATATATATATATATTGTTAGTAAATTGTATTTGTAAAATAATTTTAGAGAAGATAAAATAATATATAAACAAAAATGTAAACGAAATAAAAGTTAATTCGAGCCCACTGAATTCACAGTGTTTTCTTTGAAAATTTAATCCCCTCCTAGTACCCAAGGTTATGGACTATTTCCTCCCAGGATAGAACGAATTACACATTGGTGTAGTGGTACTTCAAACTCCAGTGTTTCAGCGAACACAAAGTTCGGTAGCAAATCACACTTACTGTTGCTTTCTTTGAAGTT
Source organism: Nicotiana paniculata (assembly GCA_005239505.1). Lineage (NCBI taxonomy): Eukaryota > Viridiplantae > Streptophyta > Magnoliopsida > Solanales > Solanaceae > Nicotiana > Nicotiana paniculata. The sequence goes on along the minus strand of ML363254.1, from coordinate 20,041 downwards.
AAAGCAATGCAGAAGAAAGGAGAACTCAAAAATTCGTATGGAAAATCTGAGAGAATGAACTGAAATTTATAGCCAATGTTGAGCTCAAACTGAAGAGGTGCAGCTCTTCAGAATAGTTGTTTATGTAAAACGGTCATAGCATAAATGTCATAACATAAATGGTTATTTATGCAATAATAAATCGGGAATTAAAGAGGAACTTTTCCGCTACAAAAACGGAAAAATGAAAAACGGATAACTACTAATATTCCGTTGGATTTAATATTAATATTCGTTGGATTTAATATTAATATTTTGTTATTAAAATGAATATTTAATAACACTTCTGTTAATATTTATTATTAACAAATAAATTTAGTCCAAAAAATCAACCAATCAATCATTTGACCGAAGCCGAGCGAGCGATGACAACGACGACACAAGGCTTGCCTTCTTCTTAACTCTTTAAGAGCTAGAAGAAGAGTAATTGTATATATACCCATCAAAAACTTTTTCCTCTTCCAATATGGGACAATATTTCTTTGTTAAGGAAGGGAACTCAAATATTTCATTTTCCCTCCATTTCCCATTCACCTTCTTTTGATCTACATTAAAGCTTAATAACCCAACATATATTTAGTTACAAAAAAGTGAATGATCTTAAAAGACTATATACAAATTAAATTATATATAAAAAAAAAATTACAAGAAAATACACGTGACTTCACACCATAACAAAAAATGGCTTATATTTTTAAGTTTTACTCGACCTAGCCCATATTGTACATATTTTGAGAGCACTAGCTAATTCAAAATTTGTGTTCTTGCAACCGTTGCTTCTAAAAGCTGTGGAGTTAAATATGTGTTCTCACAACCATGGCTTTCACTTTCTCTTCTTCTCACATCGTCTACATATGCTTCAAGGGGCCGTGTGTTTTCTGTTTCTCCCCCTGTGTCACCTGATTGCAATGTAAGAAAATTGAATAGTAGAAATCCACCATTGAAGGTCATTCAAAGTTTTGCTTTCGAAAAATAGGATTTTTTGAGTTTGTTAGTTGTTTGGAGTAGATTTGAGCATGATTTGAATTAAATTTCAGAATAGACGCAAGGAAGAAGTCGAAGTCAGTTTTTTGTATAATTATGTATAATCTTGTATAATAGTACATATGAGCGTATAAACACATCTTATACTCTATTATACACGTTTATACACCTTTATACAAGCTTCTGTAGACGAATTTCTTCCACGATTTTCAGTTGCAATTCTTGTTCAAAACCAGTCCAAATCTCCATTAAATGACTTCAATTTTTATATACAACCTCCTTATACTATTTCTAACAAGTCTAAATAACACCTAGTCCAAATTTCTCATAGAATCAAATTAGAAATTTAAACTCACATATTTAAGTTTGTTAAAAATTTAATTTTCACCATCCAAATGAATTTGGTTTGTTGAACTAATATTTGCATCACAGTTACCGATTCAAAGTTAACTTAAAAGCTTGAGCAATCTTTTTTTAAAAATTAAATAGTAATTTCGAGAACTTATTGGAGTTGGATGTTGAATCTTAGCCTATTATTTTTGGGCTAGTTGGTCGTAAATTGAAATGCGGGCTATAAAATTTAAAAGGTAAGGAGCCAATTTATTCTTATGTGAAATTTTCCCATATACATCATACAACAGAGAAAAAAAAGTATTGTCGCATAAGATATCTCCTTCTCGACCAGATATATTGTATGGATCGAAATCTGATCACGTGAGGAAGGCATTAGAAGGGAACGACAAGAAGGTGATTGAGTCGTGATGATGCACGCAAGACATCGTAACGACGAGTATCTCAGCCAAGGCCGAGATCGAACCATCAGAAAACCTTTACGGCTAGGCCCACGCCAAGGCGTCTAGGGAGGCCGACCTAAAGTATAGATAGCAGAATCAAGCACCCTAGCTAAGGACCGCTGGGCTAGGGAGAAAACCTAGTATATATACAGGATAAGAAAATGATAGCAGGGGAACTTTTCTCTTTTCTTCTTCTTTAAGAACCTTCTCTGAAGGGAATCCAGGGGAAACCCAAGAGAAGGTCTGTCAACGAGACACTTTCTCGTTCTTCTGCATAGCGTATTGTAGAGTAAATTGAGAATGTAAGTCCATTATCTTCACTTGACATCTTTTATAATTTCGACGGATTCATAAATCTAACCATTTTCGATTTTTCTTACTTAATGTTCTTCGATCTAGAGTTAATTATCTTTGGTTAGAATTTATCCCATCTTTCTATTAATTCGTTTTAAGAAAAGGTTAATAATATTTTTTGGTAAAACACATATAAGGGTTCTGACATACTAACATATCAAGGTAGAAGATGTTAGCAATTTCAACAAAAATATTTTTTCCAGTTTATGTGAACCTATTTTTTTTTGGTCCGTTCTAAAAAGAATGACCCATTTCTAAATTTGAAAATAATTTAGCTTAAACTTACAATTCAATCTTTAATGAGAAGCTTTTATAATCACACAAATACTCTGACTCTCCTTTTGAGCTGTTTAGAACTACAAATTTAAAAAATCTTTATTTTTTCTTAAATTTCGTGCCAGAAACATAGAAAATACAAAGAACAAAAAGGTGTCAATAGATGAAAATAGAATCTTGATAATTACATAGAGTAAAAACGTGAATCACGTAGCCGACAGCCATATGATAATATAATTAGAAGGTGACTGTTGAAATGAAGACAAGAATGGTTATAAAGATGACAAGTAAACACCACAAACTTTAAACTCCACTAAAACCATAGAATATAGTATTAGGATAATCGGAGATGGCTCGATGTTGACTTGGAGCTTGAAGCCAGCCAACTATGAACTAACTACAAGCCCCAACTGGGACGCCCCCTGGTTATTGGGGAAAAAAGAAAACCAATCACCTAATCAACCCCAAAAAAAAAAGATATAAGAGAGAGAGATATATTCAAGGAATAAGCAATAGACAACGATCATAAAAGGAAGTAACATATGATACAGGACCCACCCCTTCTTCACTCCATATAAAAAGCAAACTGTGTCAGAGGTACATGAACGTTCCAATTCCAATCCACATATATAAATATATATATGCATCACTTTTTGGTGTTAGCTTTGGCGCATGATTGAATCTTGAGAAGATGTTTGATGGAGGGGAATTTTCTTGTACTTCTTCAGCAGCTGCTTTTAATTCTGCAGAGTGCTTTAGTAGTAGCAGTTTACCATCCTCAAAGAAGAAGAAGGTGGTTAATAATAAGAACACGAGGAGGTTCAGTGATGAGCAGATTAAATCACTAGAAACCATGTTCGAGAACGAGACTAAGTTGGAGCCAAGAAAGAAACTGCAGTTGGCACGAGAACTGGGATTGCAACCTCGTCAGGTTGCAATTTGGTTTCAGAACAAGAGAGCTCGATGGAAATCCAAGCAACTCGAGAGAGATTACAACATACTTAAGTCCAATTTTGACAATCTTGCTTCTCAGTACAACTCCTTAAAGAAAGAAAACCAATCCTTGCTTTTGCAGGTACTTAATTCTACAAATTTATTTCTTTTCTATCTCCAATCCCGCAACTCTAATATGATATTATTTTCTGTGCAGTTGCAAAAGCTGAATGATCTGATGCAGAAACAAGGGGGGCAGTACTGTTCAATTGGCTTTGATAACAGAGATGATAATACTATTAAGAATAAGGAAATGGATGGGAAGCCAAGCTTGTCATTTGACTTATCAGAACATGGAGTTAATGGTGTAATTTCAGATGATGATAGTAGTATAAAGGCTGATTATTTTGGTTTGGATGAAGAATCTGATCATCTACTGAAAATGGTAGAAGCAGGGGATAGTTCTTTAACTTCCCCTGAAAACTGGGGCAGCCTAGAGGATGATGCTCTCTTGGACCAGCAGCCAAATAGTAGTAGTTATGATCAGTGGTGGGATTTCTGGTCTTGAACCTTAATTATTATTGGACCATAGACAAAAATATACCCATCTAAACCATTGGCTTTGAGATGAGGGGGAAGTTTATAACATATAACCAGATGCCAGCGTCTGTTACTTTCACACCATAAGTGGCTGAGTGACATAGTTGAGTTTACCTCAGCTTACGGTCATATCACTACTATGAAGAGAAAAAACTGAATGCTTTTACCATGATAGAGGCTTTGCCATCAGAAGCCCTTTTCTATATAAAATTGTAGCCTCGCTCAATCTTGTACTATGTATATATTAGTGGTGGATCTCGATAGTGGTTTTAGTAGATGGTTTGTCTTGGATTATGCTAGTAGATCCGAATAACTGAGAAGAATTTGCAGCAGCTCGTATTCAAAAACAACGAAGAAACTCCCCATTACAGTTGAACTGAAAATATGCATTTCCATTACAGTTGTGATAATGTTATTGCAATTATTAGTCACCAACTCTAAATTTTTATCAGTTGCAGCCCTCAAAATAAAGTTGGTACAGTAGCAAATGAAGCCTGGCCAAATCCTGCACTGCACTATAATTCGTGATTCTACAAAGGAAAATCAGGATGTTGCTAGTAGTACAGGCTTGGTGGCTAAATAGCTAAGTGACTTAAGTTTCAATTACTATTATTTAAGTAGCTAAGTTTGGGTTATCTCAGGATCCTTGTTCCATAAGAAAAAAAAAAGGGTACCAGTAGAAAGAACAGTTAAGTCTTCATACCTTTCATGAACACAATTTCTAAAATAAATAGTACACTAGTTAGCTAAGCGAAATGTTAGTATATTGTAGAATTAAATCGATGTGTCATGACTCAAAACTTTACGACCGCAAGAGGCACCTAGTGGGCAAAATCACCAGAAGAATCCTATATCTTATATGCAGAGACTATTAAGCATTTATAACAATGAATAAGGCGATCATGCACTTATACAATTAAAACACCTTACTAATATTAGTAATTAGACAGAATATATATCAACGGTTCGAGTATCATGCTGAACAAATAAACATAAACTCTTAGACGATGAAATTAACATCTGAATCTGTAAAATGTAAAAGTGAAGGGTGAGTGTATAGCATTGAAATAGACGTCTTCCCGTAACTTTTAGGATGCGAGTTTTATAAACTAACGCACATGTTTTGGATTTACTTATCTGAACACTGAAAATTGTGATAACATATAAAATACTGTTGTTAATTTAATCATACGACAGTTTGGCCGAGTGGTCTAAGGCGCCAGATTTAGGCTCTGGTCCGAAAGGGCGTGGGTTCAAATCCCACAGCTGTCATTTTGTGTTTGGTCTTTTCTTTTTCCGTATGTATCTTGGCTGTACTTTTCTTCTCCCAAGTTTGACACCCAAAAACCTTTTATCTATTCATTTTCAAGAAAGGAAAGCAAATTTAAGGTTATGTTAGGTATTTTATCTTTTATATGACACAACTTTAAGGTATAATAGGGTTGAATTTGCCTTCAAATTAACTGAGAGGTTCCCATCAAAGATGTAATAACCCTTCTTTTTCCTTGCTAATCCCTTAATGTAAGTAGGAAGCAAAATGAAAAATGGAAGCACAACAAATATTTTTTTCCCCCTATTTTTGTTTCTTGGGTTTATTCAAAACACCGCCTAGATTTTATCAGTTGGACTGAAATAGTCTAGCTTTAAGAAGCCAAATCTTTGGGCACAAAGCCAAATCCTCGAGTTTTTCCTATCCTCATTTCTTACTTTAGGTAAAGTGCCTTTTTGGTGTATTGCTTTTGAGAAAGCAAGGTAAGAAGCTAGAGTAGGGTTTTTTTTATGGCTGATGAGTAATGACAAACGGCAATTTAGTTAATTTAAAAAGAAAGCAAAACCATTTGATTATAAGATTATGTTAGTGGCCGAATAGCCATTCAATAGGAAGTTCCTTTCAGGAAAGTTTAGTTTGATTCAAGGTGATCACTGTTGTAAGATACTCTACTCCTCTTTATACAACAACTACCAGCTTCTAATTTAAGAAAAAGGATGATGAATAATTTAATTGCAAAATAAATTAATAATCCTTGGCATATACGTAGTGGTGGATTCAAGAATTTTAAATTATGGGCGCTCAACTATTTTTATTCTAGAAACTACTACTAAGATTGGATGCTCAATAGTCTGAATTACTAATTTTTTTATATAAGTATTAATATGTGGCTACAAAATATATGGGTGCTTGAGCACATACAAGACATAACATAGATCCACCACCACAGTACATTAGTAGTGTCATGGGCGATCTTTCAGTCATGCCCTATGATTTCTTGGGCGCGTCTCGTGGTTAGGGGTGGGCATAAAATTCGAAAAACTGAATTTCAAACTGAATTTGGTATTTCGGTATTTCGGTTTATTTCAGTACAAAAATTTTGATATTTCGGTAATTCTGCACGGTATACTGTATTGGATTTTTGATATTGCCGAAATAACGAAATACTTTAGTCCAAGCTCAACTTTATTTTACTTTTTAGCCCAATAACCTTAAGCCCACGCTCCAAAAGTCCAAAACTCCTAATTCCTCATGAGTGACAACCATTCTCTGTATAGTATTGGTCGAGATGAGCGCGTAAAAAGACATAATAGGAAATATTTATTGTATGATCAAACATGATTTTGTTCATGAGTGACAATCATATAGCGGATTTCAACCTGCTATTGTTATTAGTCTTGTGGTACATTCATTCTTTGCTCCTGACTTGTATTAGTTCTTAAAACAAAAAATATGGTAAAAATTGCGCGGCGCACTCTATTTGGTCACCCACATTTAACCTATACCCGCTTTTTTAAAAACTTTTAACTTGTACCCACTTTTTAAATAACTTCAGCACTCTTTTCCTCGCTGAGCTGAAGTTCGCCAGTTGCAAAGACAAAACTTCAGCATACGGGGTTGAAGGTCCCCAGTTACAAAGACAAAGTTTCCTAGTTACAAACTTCAGCTCTAGAGCTGAAGTTCCCCAGTTATAAAGACAAAAACTTCAGATGTCGAGCTGAAGTTCGCGAGTTAAAAAACAAAAACTTCAGCTCTAGAGCTGAAGTTCCCTAGTTACAAAGACAAAAACTTCAGCTCTAGAGCTGAAGTTCTCCAGTTATAAAGACAAAAACTTCATCTCTAGAGCTGAAGTTCCCAAGTTACGAAACAAAAACTTCAGCTCTAGAGCTAAAGTTCCCCAATTACAAAGACAAAAACTTGCTGAAGTTCCCGAGTTACAAGACAAAAACTTCAGGCCCCTCTACTAGAATGCTAAAGTTTTGCGTGATTGCCTTTGCTACTTCAGCCCCGTATGCTGAAGTTATGTGCAAAAGCGGGTACTCTTGCAACTTTTTTATAAAGCGGATATAAGTTAAAACGTGACACAAAAAGTGGGTATGGATGCAAAAACCCCAAAAATATGCCTGTCTTGAACAAACTAAAAGTTCTCCGATAAAGAAAAACATACAGATTACAGTATTTACTATAAAGCTTCAAAATAAATAACATAAATTACACAAAGAGCGGAAATCATTCACGGAATAAGATATATAAGATACATAACCTAGTTTAACAATTTGAAGCAAGAATGAAACTCATCGACTAAAGAACACATTAGTTGGATCATTTTCACACACTAACGACTATAAATCTCACAACAATTCGTGGAGGAAAATTGCAGTCCGACAGTCATTGACTCGTCTTCTTCTACTCAAACTCAAAGTGTATTGCCTTTCGTCTCTTCTGTGTACACAACCTGAGAACTTAAGAACTAAGATTGATCTTTGGTGGAATCTCAAACAACATGGATTACATTAGTTAATGGAGTAGGGGAGATAGTGAAGATTTGGTTTAAACCGAAACTGCAAATCGTACCGAACCAAAATAAGAAATACCGAATCATACCGAAATACTTTGGTACGGTATTTAGTATACACAATTGATAAATCGAATACCGAAATACCGAACCGAAATTCTTAAATACCGAACCGAAGTACCGAATGCCCACCCCTACCCGTGGCATCCTAGCAAGCCTCCCAACGCCTAGCGCCACAGAAAATCGCGTGGTCTTGGCTGCTCCAAGAGAAAAGCGCGCATGTGCCTTTGTCGCCCCACCGATATCCCTTGCCAGCGCCCAACCGCAGGCAAATGCCAACAGCGCCCGCGCGCAGTCGATGTCGCGCGCGCAGATTATGATGCCAAAGACAAGGTTGCTGATAACAGACCTGTTTCTACCTTATAGAAAACTAAGTCCTTTTCATTGTATATATAGAGTATTTTTATTCCATGTACTTCCATTATGATTCTCTAGTTTATTTAGGTCAAGTATTGTAACTTGATTAATTTTTTTAAGCACTATTAGGGGGATAAGCAATCAAACTTTCTAGCAAGCAAATAATTCTCTCTACTGGTGTCTCTCCCCCTCGACATTGCGTTGCCTTTCTGTAATAGCTTTCATTAATACAATCAAGCTTTCTTTCTATTCTCATTTACGTTTTCTCAATTACTCTTGACATTGATTTTCCTATACGGCACTGACAATCTCGTCTAGCGTACGGAGGGGACCTCAGTTGGCGGAAAACAATTGAACTGACATTAGTTACTTAGCCTTACGTCGGTCTTCCAAGGAATCTCAGGAAGGCACCGCGTAATAGTTGGTATCAGAGCTTAGGCTCGACATCGGACGAGGGACCACATTGCTACCCTTGAAGAGACGGTTGACGTATTACGACCCATCGTGGATACGGTGCCTGAACTAAGAACCAGTTGTCACGCCCCAAACATGGGGAGGCGTGGCTGGCACCCGACGTCGTACTGGCCCGAGCGAACCACTCTGTAACTCTTTTTTTGTTTTCTAACTATCATGGGCCAACATGGACACAACCCGTAATGTATAACTATAAATAAGCAAACACTGTATCGATGAACTATCATTCTTAAAACATGAATACATATGGGTCGTCAAGGTCTCTGATATACTATACTAAATGCACTTGTGTCTATAAAGCCTCTAAGAGTATTAGACATCAAACAGGACGGGGCACCGGCCTACCCATAAGACTGTAGCAAAACTCTGACATGATGACTCATAGACTCGGCTGCACTCTGAATGAGGTGGAGTCTTATCGATCATTCGCTGAATGCCAATCTCGTCTACTATGAGGGATCGTCAAATTGATTATCTATACCTGCGGGCATGAATGTAGAGTCCCCAACAAAAGGACGTCAGTACGAATAATGTACTGAGTATGTAAGGCAGAATTGAAACATAACAATAAGTCAAAATTAATTAAAGACATATAAGAATCAACTTGAATCTCTGAAGTGCCATCGTATATGCATACTTATTATACTCACATATATACAATGCTTCTCTTTAAGTCTATTATCCATATCGTATGATGCATAACTGCCCAATTGACCAGTGGTAACTGCCCGACTGACCGTAGCACGATGGTAAATGCATGACTGTCCGACCGGCTGTAGCTCTGTGGTAAATTAATATGCATGACCGCCCAACCGGTGGTAAATAATGATACATAACTGCCCAACCGGCCGTAGCACGGTGGTAAATGCATGAAAATGCATGTACATATATCACTATATTATAAACATTAACATCTCTATCATATACCTCAATAGGGACTAGGGACATACTTAGACATGCTTGAATATCACTTTACCGGAATGAATAACATAGGTATCCTTAACTGCTAAGAGTAGAACCACTTATAAAAAAGCATTATATTTATGTATCGTTACTTGGATCATGCCAAAAGAAAGAAGGATTAGCCTTAATATACCTGAGTCGAGTCTCTTAACAATCCCTCTAACACACGTTGATTGTGACAGAACATGTAACGACGGATCGAAGTAGCGAAAAATCTGTAAGATTTCATAGCATGTTATTTATTATCCGACTAATATTCACTCCATACTCTACATCATCAAACAATTCCTTTCGGCCTTCTTTTGTCATGTATCTTCAAAATTCCTCCAACTTCATTACCAATAAGGAAACCAAGACAAAGGGTTCATTACCATTAAAGAAAACCAAGACAAAGGAAATTATTTAAAGATAACTTATGTGTTATTCATGGTCCTCCAACGTGTAAACAAAATCATTTAAGTATTATGACTCATCATACACCTTAGTGCCACCAAGTTACATGACTTTAAAAGTCATTAATTTGAAAGGGAGGGGCTGCCACATTAGGCCTTGTAGGTCTTATCCAAACTTTTAATTAATTTTTTACTAAAAATTATTAATTATCCGATTATCCATATAATTAAGAATTATCTCAAATTACTTAAAATACTACTCACATTTAACACACTTTATACACCTTACTATTATAGTCGTGTGGTACCATATAAAATCAATAGATACACTATTATTTCATTAAAATATCCATGTAAAAAACTGCACATATTTTCTCAACTTCTAATTTTCCTAATCTCATATAAAGAGTACAAATTTTCGTATGCTTAATTCTTAAAATGGCAAAAAGATAACCTTCTTTTCTTTTGAGAAAATAATTTCTATCTTTACAATAAAGAAAATCTCATGTTATTTGTATAATTTAAAGCATATTCGGAATTAGTAATGTTAATAACTATATAAAATCATATTTTTCAAACTTTTTTACAAAAATATTCCACTCAAAATACCATATCAAACGTATATAAGGGTGTCAATGTTGTTAAACTCACAGGATGTAACACCAGCCTAGTTCAAAGGTTGGACGACCTGGACCGCAGAATGCTCCAGGCCGAAGTTGACATAGAAAATATCAGTCGTGACTCTGAAGGAGACCGGCAAACGACAACCACAGAGCCAGCCGAAATTTTTGGTAAATTTGAGGGCATCCAACATGAGCGTGCCAAGGATTTAGCCTACAGAGCACAAGAGGAAGATATGGTGACTACCATGCAACAAACTATAGACAACTTGACAGGCCAGTTCAATGTTGTGAACCTCGCCCCTGTGGCACAAAAACTGAAAATTCCTGAGCCAAAGCCATATAGTGGAGATGCTCTATAGACATGGGCAGAATTGAAGGCAACCATACGTCTACATTTCTTCCCTGAAATTGTTGAGTACAATGCAAGAAAAAATCTACGGGAGCTCCGCCAGACCAAATCAGTGTGGGATTAAGTGCGAGAATTATCTGCGCTCATGCTGAACATACGTGACATGGGGGACAAAGACAAACTCTTCACATTCCTGGAAGTGTTGAAACTTTATGCTCGCATGGAGCTGCAAAGAAAAAAGGTAGATACCCTACAAGGAAATCCAAGCAGCGGAATGCCTTGGGGACTATCAAGTGAAAACTGGAAAGGATATCCCTCAACCGCATGTCGAGCGGGATACAAAGGGGGCCAACATAGAAATGGTGGCCCTAGCAGAAGTGGACAAGATCAGAATGCAACCAAATCTAAGGCTCCTTCCTCAGGCAGCAATAATGTTGCGTCAAACAACAATGATCGGGGGAGAAATCCCTCTTCAGGATGCCGTCATTGCGGAGGCCACATTGGAATAATGAATGCCCACATGCGTAGATGAACGCCCATCAAGCTTTTGATGATGGAACGAATGACGAAGCAGATGATGCGGACTAGACCGAACCAGTAGGTGCCTTCAGTGCAATTGTTTGCTCTATTTCAGAGGCATTAGCAAGAACCAATGCTGGTATCCATAAAAAGAAGGGCCCCCGCCCAATCACCAAGAAAGGGAAAAAGAAGGCGGATGAAATGACCCCTCTTAAATAAGAGAGGACCTGAATGTTCGTTGAGATGAAGGTAAATGGCAAGCCCATTCGGGCAATGATAGACACGAGTTATATCCACAACCACTTAGCCTCGACTCGGGTGGAGCACCTTGGTATAGTTATAGGAAAGGGCAGAGGTCATGTCAAGGCTATCAGCTAACCTCCTCAGCCGGTTGGTGGAATAGCCAAAGAAGAACCAGTGAAGCTTATGCCTTATGAAGGAAACTTCAACCTGCGTGTGGTGATCATTGATGACTTCGAGTTGATAGTTGGGTTTTAATTCCTGAGGCAAAACAACACCGTGCCCGTACCGTATGTAGACATGTTACTAATAGTGCAAACAAACGCGCCAAACTTTGCATTATCGTGTGCATGCCCATAAAGATGGCCGCTGAGAACATCTCGGCCTTATAGTTGAAGAAGGGAGTCAAAAGACATGAACCTACGTTCCTGGCTACCCTATGCATTGAATATATAGAGCGCTCCTCGGGTCCCATTCTTACACCCGTGAAGGAGCTGCTACTGGAGTTTAAAGACGTCATGCCACAGGATATGCCAAAGCGAATTTCGCCTAGGCGCACTGTGGACCATGAGATTGAGTTGGTGGTGCAAATCCACCCGGCCAGGTGCCTTATAGAATGTCACAACCCGAACTCACTAAGATTCGAATACAGTTGATGGAAATGCTAGATACAAGATTCATCTTTCCCTCCAAGTACCCATATGGGTCCCCTATGCTATTCCAAAAGAAACATGATGGTAGTCTACGACTCTTTGTGGATTATCGGGCTCTAAACAAAATCACAGTGAAAAACAAGTACCCTATTCCTCTCATGGCAGACTTGTTCGATAGACTGGGTGGTGCGATGGTGCTCACAAAAATAGACAAGAAGACAGGGTATTGGCAAGTTCGGGTTGTAGAGTGTGATGAACACAAGACAACATGTGTGACAAGATATGGGTCGTTCGACTTCCTGGTTATGACATTCGGCTTGGCTAACGCTCCAGCCACATTTTGCACCATGATGAACTAAGTTTTCCGAGAGTACATTAACGAATTTGTGGTGGTCTACTTGGATGACATTGTGGTATATATCCAAACACTAGTAGAACACTTGGAGCACTTGCGGAAGGTCCTAGCCCGATTGCGGGAGCATGAAATATATGTGAAGCTATCCAAGTGCTCCTTTGCTCAAAGACAGATTGACTTCCTCGGACATGTCATAGAGGAAAGGCGGATCATGATGGACCAACAAAAGATTCAAGCTATAACAGATTGTCCGCCGCCCAAGGATATCCACGCCTTGAGGGAGTTCCTTGGCCTATGCAACTTCTATTGGCGATTTGTGGAAAATTACTCCCTCATCGCAGTGCCGTTGACAAAATTCCTCAAGAAGGCCACGCCTTGGGATTGGGGACCCAGGCAAGCGGAGGCCTTCAACGCATTAAAATCAGTTATGTCTAGTAGCCCCGTCTTGGCCTCCCTGATTTGGCCAAGCCATTCAAGGTACAAACGGATGCTTCCAACTATGCTCTTGGCGGAGTCTTACTACAAAAAGGGAATATTGTAGCGTACGAGAGTCAGAAGATGAAGGATGCAGAGCGCCACTATGCCGCCCACGAGAAAGAATTATTGGTTGTCGTTCATTGCTTATGCCTTTGGAGGCATTATCTGCTGGGAATCCTGTTCGTGGCTAAGACAGAAAACACATTTTTTATCCATTTCATGACCCATCCAAAGCTGAATGGCCGACAAGCCCGTTGGCAGGAACTCCTAGCGGAATTTCACTTCAACCTGGAGTACCGAAGTGGGAAGACTAATCATTTTGCTGATGCGCTCAGTCGGGGAGTTGACCTAGCATCGGTGTGCCTACTCACCACCCTAAGGGGGAGCGAAGTAGCCACCACCATAAAAGACCAGATACATGATCTACTCATCAAGGATCCTGCTGCACAATATTTGGTTGATCTGGTAGGACAGCCCAAAACTCGCCAGTTCTACATGGATGATGGTTTCCTGAAAATGAAAGGGAAGCGACTTTATGTTCCTAATGGAGAAGATCTGCGAAGGAATCTTCTGGCGGAATGTCACGATACTTTGTGGGTCGGCCATCTCGATGAAGAATGCACCATGACATTACTTCGCCGTGCATATTATTGGCCTCAAATGGACAACGATGTTGCTCAGTATGTGAGTACTTGTCTAGTATTCCAGAAGAACAAGTCAGACTGCTTGACACAAGCGGGATTCTTGGAACCACTATCTGCCCCATAGAGACCTTGGGAAAGCGTGTCTCTGGATTTCATTAACGAATGCCCAAGGTCGGATATCTCACAACTATCTTGCTTGTGGTAGATCGGTTTTCCAAGTATGCAGACCTTTATAGCAGCCCCATAATATATATCAGCAGAAGATACAACTCGACTCTTTTTCTGTCATGTCGTCAAATATTGGGGCCTATCCAAAGACATCGTTAGTGATCGCAACTCACGCTTCACTAGCAAATTTTGGACCCAACTCTTTAAGTGTCTCGGTCAAAATTGAGTCACAACTCAAGTTTTCATCCGCAATCTGATGGCCAAATGGAGCGGTTCAATGGTATGTTGGAGAAATATCTCCACCACTTTGTAACTGGATCACAAAAAAATTGAGTGAAGCTTCTGGATGCTGCTTAACTATGTTTCAATTCACAAAAGAGATCTAATACAAACAAAAGCGCTTTTCAAATTGTTACCGGACAACAACCGCTACTCCCACACATAGTGAATGAACCAAACATGTCAAAATCTCCTCGAGGTGCTAGCTTCTTAAAAGAATGGAATCTAATTTTGGAGATAGTGCGGAGCTATCTTGTCAAAGCCCAAAAGCGGATGAAGAGGCATGCTGATCAAAATCATCACTTTGTTGAATACCAAGTAGGAGACAAAATAATGGTCAAAATCCCAAAGAGATACTTATTTGCAGGGGTCCATGAACCTCGCTATTGAAAAAATACATTGGACCCTTGTCCATTGAAAGGCGCCTTGGGAAAGTTACATACCAGGTGGATACCCCATCTTAGTGGAAAATCCATCCCGTCTTCCATGTCAGCCTTCTGAAAGGATCCTTCACGGATCCAACTTATAATACCTAGTATTTGAGGCCCCAATTTAACTGGGAAAAGGCTTGATGAAGTTATTCTTGATGATCGGGTGATTCACGCCTCAATGAAGGATCACCAAGAGTTCTTGGTGAAATGGAAGGGTTGTGATGCAGAGGAGAATACTTGGGAGAGGAGAACAAACATCAAAGCCTACAAGAGCCTAATTGATGATTATCTTTCAAGTAAGGCACCGAGGATATCGCCAAATCAGGTGGGAGAGAATGTAAAGGGCGGCTTTCCAGCCATGCCCCATGACCCCTTGGTCCCGTGGTCTTGGCTGCGCCAAGTGACAAGAGCGCATGTGCCATTGTCACCCCACCGATGTCCCTCGCCAACGTCCAGCCGCAGGCAGATGCCGACAACACCGCGCACGCAGGTCGTGATGCCAAAGACAAGGTTGCTGACAACGGACCTGTTTCTACCTTGTAGATAACTAAATCTTTTTCATTGTAAATATAGAGTAGTTTTATTCCATGTACTTCCATTATGATTCTCTAGCGTAGTTAGGTCAAGTCTAGTAATTTGTTTTTTTTTAAAGTAGTATTAGGGGGGATCAAACAATCAAACTTTTTAGCAAGCAAATAATTCTCTGTACCGGTGTCTCTCCATATCGACATCGCGTTGCCTTTGTGTAATAGCTTTCATTAATGCAATCAAGATTTCTTTCAATTCTCATTTTTGTTCTCTCAATTGATCTTGACATTGGTTTTTCCGTACGACACTGACAATCTCGTATAGCATACAGAGGGGACCTCAGTAGGTGGACAACAATTGCATTGACATCAGTTTCTTAGCCATATGTCTCCCTTCCAAGGAATCTCAGGAAGGCACCGCGTAATAGTAGTTATGAGTAGTGAGTAGTGAGAGCATCAATAGTGACGACATTTGAATCTATAATTTCTTCCACTTTTCCACCTTGACAAATTAACAACAACAACAACCTAGTAAAATTTCACAAGTGGTATCTGAGGAGGATAGTGTGTACGTAGACCTTATCCCTACCCTGATGGAGTAGAGAACCTGTTTTTGATAGACCCTCGACTTGAGAAGACGGAAAAGAGAAAAAGAAAGAGTATATTAGTACTATCAACAAAAACCATAGAAATAATAACGGAATCAGAAGAACTAGAAAAAATGAAATGCAAGAACAAAAACTAGAAAATAAGGCCCGGTGCTATGGAAAATGGAAGGTTAGTGCAGTCAAGGACAACACTATCAAACTCGCCTTACCCCCTGTACATAGAAAAAAAAATTGACTACCTCCTAACCTGCAACCCTAATATTCGATCTCCACACCTTCCTATCAAGGGTCATGTCCTTGAAAATCTACAGTCACGCCATGTTCTGCCTGATCACCTCTCCTCAATACTTCTTGGTCTCCCTATACCTCTTCTCGTACCCACCAGAGACAACTGCTCGCACCTCCTCACCGGAGCATCAGGGCTTCTCCTCCGCACGTGCCCAAACTATTTGAGCCTCGCTTCCCGCATCTTGTCATCCATAGGAGCCATGCTCACTTTCTCTTGAATATCTTCATTCCTAATCTTGTCTATACTAGTGTGCCCGTACATCCATCTCAACATCCTCATTTCTGCTACTTTCATCTTCTGGATATTAGAGTTCTGAACTGGCCAATACTCAGTCCCATACAACATGGCCGGTCTAACCACCTCTCTATAAAACTTACCTTTGAGTATCGCGGCACTTTCTTGTCACACAGGTCTCCATATGCTAACCTCTATTTCATCCACCCACCCTTATACGGTGTGTGACATCCTCATCGATCTCTCTGTCCTCCTAGATAAGCGATCCAAGGTAGTTAAAACTATCTCTATTGGGGATAACCTGTGATCCAAGCATCACATCCATTCCCACTTCCCTTGACTCAGCGGTGAACATGCACTCCAGATATTTTGTCTTAGTCCTGCTCAACTTGAAACCCTTAGACTCAAGGGCTTGTATCCAAACCTCCAACATCTCGTTAAGATCACCTCACGTCTCATCAATCAGAAATATGTCATCAGCGAGTAACATACACCATGGCACCCCCCCCCCTTGAATATGGTGTGTCAATGCGTCCACCACCAGGGCAAATAAGAACGAGTTGAGCGCTTATTCTTGGTATAACCCCATAACAAGGGGAAAATGTTCCGAGTCACATCCCACTGTCCTAACCCGAGTTTAGCTCCATCATACATGTCCTTAATTTCCCTAATGTAAGCTACTGACATGCCTTTTGCCTCCAGGCATCTCCAGATAACATCCCTAGGAACCTTGTCATACACTTTCTCCACGTCAATAAACACTATGTGAAAATCCTTTTTCCTATCCCTGTACTGTTCTATCAACCTCCTAATAAGGTGGACAACTTCTGTAGCCGAACGACCTTGCATGAACCCAAACTTGTTGTCGGATATAGATACAGTCCTTCTCACCCTCGTTTCGACCACCCTCTCCCAAACTCTTATGGTATGACCAAGTAACTTGATACCCTTATGGTTGTTACAACACTGGATATTACCTTTGTTCTTGTACAACGGAACTACGGTACTCCACCTCCACTCATTCGGCATCCTCTTCGTCCTGAAAATAATATTAAACAGCCTAGTCAGCCACTTCAAGCCTGCTCTACCCACACACCTCCAAAATACCCGGAATCTCGCCTGGCCCGGTCGCTCTGCCCTTACTCATCTTACGCATAGCCCTCACGACCTCCTCAATCTTAATGCGTATACAATACCTAAAGTCGTGGAGCCTCTCCAAAAGCCCTATATCACCTAACACAATATCCCCCTCACCCTCTTTATTCAGAAGTCCATAAAAGTAAGTTTGCCATATCTGCTTAATCTGAGCCTCCCCTATCAATAATCTACCGTCCTCGTCCTTTATGCACCCCACTTGGTCCAGGTCCCAAGCCTTCCTCTCTCTAGCCTTAGCCGGCCGAATAACTTTTTATCTACACTTTTCCCTCAGCTCCTCGTACAGACGACCAAATGTCGCAGCCTTAGCCTCCGTGACCGCCAACTTCGCCTCCTTCCTCGCTACCTTATACATCTCTCTGTTCGCTCTCCTCTCCTCCTCGATTGTGCTCCCTGCAGACTTAAGGTATGCTGCCTTCTTATTAATGAGATTAGTGCATAAAATGCTAACATTATTATTTTATATTAGAAGATTTAGTTGCTGTATTTTAGGACTAAAATTTGCCGATGAGATTGTCCGTAAAGATATAAGAATGCTTATTTCAAGATACCGCTCAATTCACTCATAGTAATTTCTCGTTTCCGATTTTAAAATGATATTGTTATTTCCAAAAAAATATTTAAAAGGTGGATGCCGCTTCACATGGGTTAATTAACTTAATTTTCTTTTGTTGCAAGTACTATAAAAGCTTTTCAGAAGTTAATTTTTCCCTACCAATTTGCCTGGATTTTTAAATAGTTGTATGGTATTCCAATGCACTCAATATCCGACTGCATACCAATAAAGATTCTTAGATCAACCAATTGTATAATCAATAAACTGCAAATTTGTATAAGAATGGGACATATAATCTACTTTCGTCAAAAAACAATTTCTTCTTGTATCTAATTTTATTAGGAAAAAAGTGTAGATTACTCAATGTCATTGTGACTGATATGTGTAAAACCGAAATTTTAGTGGATCAAGCCCATATGAAATTTGGATTAAATCCTAAATTCAAGAAACTATAAAACGACTCTTGAAATTCTAGAAGTCTATTAGGTTGCATGGAGACTACTCTATCAAAATCTTAACTTTGAGGCTAATCCACCCTAACCCCAGATTACTCCTATAAAAAGGGTTACATATTCCCTTAAAAAAACATCTCAAAAATGAAGATCATCTTGAAAATTTCATAAAATCATGGGGTATTCACAAAGAAACCAAAATATGGCCATAATTCGCAAACTTCTTGACAATTAAAGAGTTCAAGAAGACCCACAACACCTTTTAATGGAGACATTCTTTCCTGGGAATCAAATACTTTTCAAGAAGGTCTGGATCGTCATATATTCGAAGAATGCAGTGCTCCAATCCTCTAATCAAGAAGATAATCAAGAGAGAAGAATAAAAAAAAAAATATTGTACTCATTATTGATCAATAAAATTTATTTTTTCTTATTTTGTGATTGCACTTAATTTTTCGCACTATGAAAATTTGTTTGAAAACAATATGCAAAGAGTAAGAAAGATGAACTATTTTAATATCGTGATGATAATAATTACCCAATAAAAAAAAATTATACATGATGATATGATGACGGAAGTAGTAAGTATATAGCAACGTATATAATATGTATGATAACTTGATGATCACATTATAATTCCATGAGGTACTTATACTGAACACATGCACACAAAGGACTGATCTACCATCGAATATTAAAACAAAACTTTATGTGTTATCATAGTATAAAGTTTTCATTTTTCAACTTCTTTTTCAGCAAAGTAAAGATTTTTTGAGCTAATTTCATGTCACTGATATATAAAATTCTGTTAATAATCCATGCAATAACAAAAATGGAGAAAACATTACTCGGCATATGGCCTATGTGTCCTTGTCACTTGGTCTAACAACTCAATCAAAAATAGCCCAGATTTAAAGTTCTTACCCCGTCTAGCCCATATTGTACATAACTTGAAAGAAACTTTTCAGCCTTTAGTCTATTATTAAAAACACACATCTAGGTTTTTTTAATTATTTTCTTCTTTCTTTATTCCCACCACACTAAATTCTCTCCCTACTGCCTCTCGCTTATTTCTCTCTAACCCACACAGATCCCCCCATGCTCTCTTAACCTAGCCACCTCTATTCTCCCTCCCCCTACCCTCTATGCAGTTCTGCCATCAATGGCTCAAGAAGGCTCATGCGCTCCTCCTTGGCCGTCCAAGCCCGTCAAGTCTGACGGTGGCAAGTAGAAGAAAATTGAAAATTTTGAAAGACAAATAAAAATACACACAAATATGAATAAATAGCTCTCAAACTTGATTTGCACCAAGAAAATAATCACTAATTTTGAAAGATTTTGAAGTTTGAAATTTTATGACCTTGAAGTCTCAAATCTGCAACTGGGTGTATCTTGTCTGGGTAATAAATGTTATCGCCTCTGTGTTAAAACTCAGAAAATCAGAAGAACTGTTAGAAGAAACAGAATATAT
>ML363253.1:0-56650 GCA_005239505.1 Nicotiana paniculata | reverse complement strand
TCTAACTTAAAATATGTTAAAACTAGATTTGTAACTGTATATTCAAACGTTTAATTTAAGAGCAATAATGAACGAGTTGAACTAAATGCCAAAATAAACTGAATTGATAAATGGTCGAGTTAATGATCTGCATGAACTAGACCGAAATAAATGGAATGAAAATGAGCGAAACAATGCATTATAACTCAACCTGTCCAACTCTTACTAGATTTCAATTTCCTTATTTGTATTCTTATAATTTGCTTAATTCTAAACAAAACTAAGAAAAAAATTCTTCATTAAGACTATATGTAATATTCAAACAGAACTTTTTAAATACCAAACAAAATTCTAATATGCAGCCACTCACTTAGGCATTAAAATTGTTATGTCGCCTTGTTTTGATAAATTTGTTTTGGTCATATGTCCTGTTTTGGTAATCTATTTTGGTGGCCAATGAAACTTGTGAAATTTGCCTATAAAAGGGCGGCACTTCTCGCGTCAGAAATGCACCAACAAGATTTGAGGATTCCTCTCTCTTGTATCTTTTCTCTTTTCTATTTTATTTTAAAAGCTAATCACCCAGGTTTTCATCTCCTGTGGTGTTGGGGGGTTTGGCTGGACCGCTACCATGTCTACAATATAAACAAAAAGAGTACGCTGAGGAATGTCATTCTGAAGGGGATACAATCATGCCATACTTTACTCACAATGGAATTTCTCTGGTTTATAGTTCTAACAATGTGTCATGCTGATGAATTAGAGTAATGCCCATTTTCAGAAAGATTCCAAATGGCCTTGTCATTATTGTTCTGCCTCCCTCTAGATATGCTGCTGATATGATGAACAATATGGCTGGGTAGAAGTTGCTCCAACTTGTGAGTATTCTACTCCTTGTTCCTGAAAAACTGGGAAACTTGAACCTTACCAGATGTATTAGTGTGATTGACAACTTTAGCAAGTGGTCCTTTACCTGTTAAGTTGTCCCAACAGAAACTGCAGTTGCCTATGTTAATATTCCAAAGAATATTATTTTTGGCTATGTCTCTCGCATGAAGAAGAGCTTTCAAAGAATGAGAGTTACCGGAGGCAATAGCTTTATTAACTGGATGGGATCAACTACAATATTTAGCTCGGAGGTAGTCAGCTCATAAAGAAGGACAGGTTCTCCACCATCTTTTAATGTTGCAAATTTCATTGATGTCTTCCATTCTTCTAATTCCGTTACCACTTTCCTCCTTAGGTACCCAAACGTTTCTCCAAGAGCTCCAATGAAACTTATTCTTGTCACCAATGGAGTCCCAAAGGAATCTTACAAAATGCTTTTCAATCGGATTAAGTGTAGCTTTTGGGGGGTTCATGGCAGAGAAGGTGTATAGGGGGAGGGATTGTAACACATTCTTAATCATGACTACTTTACCTCCGTAGGATAACAATCTTCCTTTCCATCCACTAATCATTTTAACAATCTTAGCAACCATCTCCTCAAAGTAACATATTTTCTTCCTTCCAATATATATAGGGCGCCCCAGATAATTTAATAGGATATTGTTTATCCATGAAATTAGTGGCTTTTCTAATTTTATTGATTCTCCTGGCTTTGGTATTTGGAGAAGCTATGAAAAAACTTTTGTTTGCATTGAGCTTCTCACCAAATGCCATTTCGTATTTGTGAATCTGTTTCATGATCAATATGATCGTCTTGTTTTCCCCAGCTGAGAAAATAATAATGGCGTCTGCATAAGCAAGGTTTTAATACCCTGATTTTACTATGATTTAAATTGAAACTTGAAAATTTTGAGGAGTTTGATTATAGGTGATATCTGGAAAGAGTTGTCCGAGTTGTTTTTATTTACTATTGCAAGTTACTGGTTATTTAGTTTATTATTATTATTATTATTTCCTTCTTGCTGTATTATATATATTGTCACAGGTTATGTTATGATTGCCCCGCCTTAGCCTCGTTACTACTTCGTCGAGGTTAGGTTCGACACTTACTCAGTATATGGGGTGGGTTCTACTGATACTACACTCTGCACTCTTTTATACAGATCCAGGTACCGACCAGATTTAAGAGATTTTAGTAGCTAACATCATCATTCGGAGACACGAGGTAGATCTGCTGGCATTCGCAGGTTCCTGGAGTCTTTTCTTAATTTTTTTAGACAAAATTTTATTACATTCAAAGAAAGATATATAATTCATTCAGCCCATTATTTGTGGTACTCTTTAGTAGTTCGTGAATTGTGACACCAGACCCTATGTAGTCTTATAGTTGTCGCCCCCCCCCCCCTTTTTTTGCTCGCACGGATCAGGTGCGGAGAGATCAGGTCTATGATATTTTTGGACAAACAACTCCTTAAAGGAAGAGGTTTAAGGAAGAGTCGCCACCTAAAGATTTTGTGGTGTGTTAGGGCACCTAGAGTAGATAACTCATGAACTAGTTTGCATTACCAGAGATTGGGTAAGGGCTTGAAGTTATCCTAAGGGGAAGGTGTTAGGACCCTTCAAGATCCACAACTATGGGTCCCAGGCAAGAAGTTTTGTGAATTTGGACGGTAAACAAATAGCAAGTACGGTTCATATAAGAGGCGATTCTAAACAAGTATGAAAATCATTAAAGGTTTTGGGAAACATTAGAGTAAAAACATTTGGAAAGGATTGTCCTAGGTTTTAAAGTAATACGGATCACATCAATGCAATACCCGGTATGTCACATCCTCAATGAGGGGCTACACGTGGTATTAGCGCAACGATCATCATATTTGTATTCTAACCTTCCCACCCCGTAGAGGTTATTTAAAATGCGCGTGCTGGTCACGAAAGCTTATTGCGTGTTATTACCCGTCCCATCCTATAAGTCTTGGAGGGTATTTAGGACTACTAATCCTACAAAGTGGGTACTAGGCTTAACCCTAGGCCTTAAAAGGATAAAATTCTAAGCGGCATGTAAAACAAATAAGACTACAGATGTAGGAACACATAAAGGCAGTTAAAGGGCTCACAGATCCCTCCACCTGTAAACACATGAATAGCACGTCTCAAATACAACCAAGGGCTCAAAGACAGGATTTAAAATACGAGTTTTATGTTGGAAAACAGTAGGTTTCGGCGGGTTTTAGCAAAGGGGGATGATTTTGAAAACTCAGTTATAAAATAGGAAATTCACTTAAAACAGAGTAGTTTTCAGGAAAGAGTGATGGATTCTGGAGATCCAGTGTATCAAAGGCAGGAGCAGGAATTTAAAATGCACAACAGCTTAGATAATTTTCTCAGTAAAACAAGTGAATAATTCCAGAAAAGCCAGTAATTGGAAGTGAGTAGGACTTTTAAAATTACAAAGGGTGATTTCGAAAAGGAGTGACTAACTTTGAAATCTAGTAATTCAACATAGAGCAAGAATCAGTAGTCTAAAGGAGTTTTAGTAAAAGGAGAGTGAGTTCACAATTTCAAGAACCAGTAATTTGAAAAATAAAGCAAGGGTTTAGAAAAAAACAGAATGATTTGCATGAACTTCAGAAAAGGAGAATCATTTTGGAAATCCATCAGTTGCACGAGTAAAAGTAGTTACAAACATCAAGGTTCTAAGGTTTTCAGTAGAGAATGATTAGTTCTAAGGATCACTTTTAATACAAGAAAGACATTGAACGATTGATTTGTATGTCATTAGGCCTAAGGTTTGCCTAGGCGTTCGTAATACTGATTATTGGTCTTATGAGAATCAAAACTAGTGAAATGCAAGTCCTTAACCCTGATTTTAAAGACATGGAATACATTGAAGACAATGTTGAATTTGCAGAATCATTTTTAGCCATTTTTTACACAGTTTTAACGAGGTTATTAGATTTCATACATACTGACTAGGTGTTCAACAAAATAACAAACATGATGATAGCAAAATCCTAGAGAACATGGTATCTAATGCACACACGGGTACCTAAAACATGGTTTCTCTATGTAGTGCTTATGAAAAATGCAGCAGCAGTAACGTTATAGCAACTCATTACTTTGTTATAGTTATTAACTGTGAGAAGGACTTATAAGAGGACATGAATAAGTAGACATGCTGAAATAAAGAACTAAACATGATTTCTAATGCATGGTATGCATGTCCTAAACATGATACTATTGCACACATAGGTAATAAATCCTATAGTCATGATTTCTACCTGTACCTATCTAAGCATGCATAATCCCCTCCCATAATCACTATCAAGGCCCAAATATTCGTTTACAGATTATTACTGGCCAAGAATAATGAATTACATTATTAAAAGGAAAATAAGAAGTTACTTCTATAGGGAGCCTTCAATCAGGCCCATTCTTCCAACCTCAATCCTTTCAAGTTTCACAGCCTTACGTGGTCTGGGTGCGGAAAAGCTCCCTAGGGCCCTCTTGGGACCCTAACCAATACCAGCACCCAAATATAATTGTCAAAACTAAGAATGTGCAATGTGGAAATACCAGCCTCAGTGTGTCAAAGTTCAGAGGGAACTCGAGAGATTCCCTAAGCAATGCTCACACTAAGGGGGTGGAACCTAGGTCTCAAGGAATAATGTGAAGTGCCAGAAGTGAGTTTGAATAAATAGAAGATTTTTGAAAGAGAGTTCATAAACCAGAGAATCTGTTTGGCAAAAAAAGTTTTTGGAGAAAGAGAAGAGTAAGGAACAACCTTCACAGCATCAGAGATGCACAGCCAAAACACACAACATTACAACAGGTTCAAACATTAAAAGCAGTGGTAATTGGGACGGGAACATGTAGAACATTTAATGGTAAACAATCCAGGGAAAGATCTAGGAATGGTTTGGACATGATCTTAGATTGCTTACTCTGACATAGCCATAAACCAACCATAAAGGAGTCACATAGAGAGGTTCAAGGGATTGGGGTACAACACAATCATGAAACAGCTAATAGATATGCCCAAGACACACAGGGCAAGAGAGATAATAGCATGCTGAGGATGTATTCTAGTTGCAAGTTTCACAGAAGAACCATAAGTAAAAACAGACTAAGAACAATAAGAACTGAAACAAGTAGAGAATCATGTTGTTGATGAAGCTTTAAATTTAAAATAAGACATACCAGTGAAGAGGAAAGCAAGCAGAATGAGAGAACAAGAGAAAGAGCACAATGGTTAGTCTTGGCTTGTAGTCGGCTAACAGTAGACATGAACAAAGAACCCGAGTAATAGAGAAGAGAGCTTTAGTGTGAGAGAAAATTTTTAATCACAAGTGTGTGCGTGTGTTTGTGAAAAGCTAGAACATTTATAGTTGAAAAACGAGTAGCAAAATATTATAAGAATCACAATGGCATGGTAATCAAAGGACTCGGAATAAATCAGTCAGGAAATCAATGACACGGTTCCCTTAAGTCAAGGGATTTCAAAATTCAAACGGTAAAACCAATAACACATAAGGCAAATAAAATAAGTACACGACCAAATAAGGAAAGAATAATAGTTTATTAAGTATAGGGTAAACAAAGGCTAAGTTCAAAAATATTCAAAATAAGGAAATAAACAATAAGAATAACACCACATGCGAATCAATTAATTCTGAATAGAAATTGAGGGTTTAAAGGAAAGTTTGTCAATCAAGTAAGAGTCACAATTCTATATTCATCATATAAATAGACAAGAATGTTCAGACATAGTAAACCAGCGTGTCAAACAAGTGCTAGCAGAAAGATGCAAATCTGAACAACCCAGATAGTCATAAGCATAAGTTAGGCTAAGAAAACTCAGTAGAACACTTTCAAAGCAATATAATCACAGAAACTCAAGCAAAGAAAGATGAACAATCATGCTAATACACAGAACCACATATAGAAGTCTAGGAAAATTAGGGTTTTTAACATAAACGAGATAAAAGCTAGTAAAAGTCATAGAATCAGTTATGATATGCAAAGAATCGACTCAAACACAAAGAATAACTTAGCTTTAAACATGCATAAAAAGTGTTCCGAGAAACCTAATTTTAAAAAGGAAGTAAAACCGTTTGAAAATTGAAGATTCTTAAATATTGAGTCGAGAATAATGTAAAACATAAAGAAGCAGACTTGAATTGTTTAAAAATTCCATGGATCTGAGAGGTTTAGGCAAAAAATTAGGGTTTCATACTAGAGATAACCGGAGAACCTATCGTGAAACTCAAAGATCGTCGTGGATATGGCGTGGTCTTGTAAAAACCCCACCGGAGAGGCCGGGAACAACCCAAAGCAGGATCCCAGGTGCAAGTTGGCGTGGCCCAGACCCTCGAGGGGTTAAGAGATTAAGTGAACCAGATAGAGGAGACCTCATGGAGGCTTGTAGTCAAAAGTATGGTGGTCGGAGATGGACGGAGGAAGGCGGAGGAGCTTCATCGGAGAAAAGGTAGGGGAACATGGAAGGTTCTAGAGAGAATAGAGATAGAGAGATGAGTGGTCTCTGAAAAATGAGGGGTCGGGGAGGGGGTCGTTTGAGTTATTTAGGCAAGGATGGATCTGGGTTGGGGGTGTATTTGGGTTAGAGATCATGTGGGGTTGGGTTGAGATGTGGCTAGGATTTAAATAAAATGTGGCTAGTCGTTAAATACCCATAAAAACAGATAATTAACTAATTAAAATAGCTAATAATTTTATTAAAAATGAAATTAAGTTTAAGTAGGTAAAATTACAGTAATTAACTAATATTAAGTGTAAAAATGAATAAATTTCGAATTGAAATAGTGCAAAAATGTCCAATTGGGCCATAATTGTAAAATTGTTTTAATTGAAATTAAATAAGACCCAATTGGATAATTTGTGAAATAACTGAGTTTCAGTAGATAAAAAATTGATTATAAATAACATACTGAGTAGGGAAATATTTTAAAATTATTTCTAGCATAATTTATGAATAATTTAAATATGAAATATTAAAATAAACAGGAAAATAATTCAATAAGAATATCAAAAAATAGGAAAAACACTCATTATTACAAAGAGTAATTTTGAGGGCTTATATACAAGTTTGAAAAATAATTTGAGGAAAAATTGGGTATCAACAGCTGCCCCTCTTTATCTGAGAAGGATGAAAGAGTTGTCGGGTAAAGATATGATGGCCAATTTTGACCGAGAGGGAACCGTGGGACAGAATTAGGCCGCACCCTGGCTTCTGAGCTGCTTACATATCTCTGGTTTTACAGGAATTAGGTCGTATGTAGTTCCGGAATCATCTACTAAATATACCGTTGATGTTTCACAAGAACGGACGCAAGGTGCGAGGTAAGGTAAACTAGGAAGGTCTTACGGAGTTGTATCGGAGAAATGGAGAAGTCCGCTCCTTCCTGGTTGGTTGTTCCGGCCCGATTACCTACAAATAAATAACAAGCATATATCGGGCATAATATAAACATGATGCAAGTTCCCCTTGTACTATGAATGTTGTCTTTGGACAATTGAGGATGATTGTCCTTAGACCATGATGTCCCGGGCCATGAATCGCTTGGTGCGGGATTCACAGGCTATGAAATGACGTTCTTGGGCCATGAGGATGGTGCCTCTTAACCATGGTGCCTTTTAATAATAATATGCAAGTTGAATAAAGGAGATCCTCAGGCCATGAAATGATGTTCTCGGTCCATGAAGATGGTGCCTCCGAACGATGACGCCTTTGGACAAGGTGACGATATTTCACCCCATGAATAATGTAGTAGTATTACACTAACAAGACAATGTTTAGTCTTGAGAATTGAAAAAGAAAAGATGGGCAGATCTTAGCCCGAGAGAAGCATAAATAAATAACGTCACGATGGTGGTTGCTTTGAAGATAGATAGGAGCTTTATGCAATGAGGTAAAATGCAGGGGAGGTAGCGTGGAACCTAAGAAGGCATAATGATAGCCTTATGCAATGCAGGAAATAACTGCAGGGGAGGTAGCGATGAACCTCAGAAGGCAGAATAGTAGCCTTATCCAATGCAAGAAATAAAATGCAGGGGAGGTAGCGTGGAACCTCGGAAGGCAGAATGGTATCCCTGTGCAATGCAGGAAATAAAATGCAGGGGAGGTAGCGTAGATCCTCGGAAGGCAGAATGGTAGCCTTATGCAACGCTGGAAATAAAATGCAAGGGAGGTAGCGTAGAACCTCGGAAAGCAGAATGGTAGCCTTATGCAATGCGGGAAATAAAATGCAGGGGAGGTAGCATAGAACCTCGGAAGGTAGAATGAAAGCCTTATGCAGTGCAAGAAATAAAATGCAGGGGAGGTAGCGTAGAACCTCGGAAGGCCGAATGATAGCCTTACTCAGTGCAAGAAATAAAATGCAGTGGAGGTAGCGTAAAACCTTGGAAGGCAGGATGATAGCCTTATGCAGTGCAAGAAATAAAATGCAGGGGAGGTAGCGTAGAACCTCGGAAGGCAGGATGATATCCTTATACAGTGCAAGAAATAAAAAATGCGGGGGGAGATATCATTTAGTCTCGAAAGGCAGAATAGCCTTATGCAGCGTGGGAGAATGAATGACAGTAAGAGTTCTTAGTTGATGATAAACGGCGGTGATACAATTGTGGTGAATAAGCGTTGTTTGTCATGATAGTAAGCGTCGGCATGTGCGACGAGTTTGAGAGCATGTCCTTAAGAAATATGCATCTTGCGAAGATAGTAATGTGCTCTGGGCTTTTGCTGTTTTTATGCCTGCATCCAAAGAAAAATTTTTAGTTAATAAAGGGGAGGGTTAGTTCGCATTCCCACTGGCTCGACTCGGCATGTCTGCTTGATACGGAGGACTTCGTTGTTCATATCACAGGGGTAGCGTTGCTAAACAAGCTCTTTTGAGAAGCAAATATGCATGGTTTTATAAAAATATAACATATAATTTAAAGTAATTTCTTTGGATGAACCGAAGACACGACGCGGTTCAAGACATTTCAACCTCTCTTGCTATGGAATTTTGAGGGTCCTCCTCAAAATTCTGCCCACGTTTGATGGGTGAGTGCTTCTGGCTGTTGCTAGTGCGGTGCTCTGCTGCATTTACTTCAGAATTTTGAGTTTCCATTCATGGGGGAAATGAAATTCTTATTAAAATGTGAACGAACCCATAGGGCTGCCTACGTATCCCCTCTTAAACGGGAATCAGGTCAAGCGTAGTTCAATTTACAACATTTGATAAAAGCATGAAAGTTACACATAGTAGTGCTTGACTGCATCTGAGTTGATTGGCTTTGGTTAGACTTCTCCATCCATTTCTGCAAGTATGAGTGCTCCTCCTGTCAACACTCGTTGAACCATGTACGGGCCTTGCCAATTGGGAGAGGATTTCCCTTTGGCTTCATCTTGATGCAAAAAGATCTTCTTTAACACCAGCTACCCCGGTGTGAATCTTCTTGGTTTGACTTTCTTGTTGAAGGCTCTGGTCATTCTGTTCTGATATCGCTGAAGACAAACTGCGTTTATTCTTTTTCCGTCTATAAGGGTCAATTTTTCATAACGACTTCGTACCCACTCTACATCGCGGGGCTCGGCTTCTTGTATGATTCTCAAGGATGGAGTTTCGACCTTGACAGGAATAACGAATTCTATACCATAAATCAACATTTAAGGATTTTCCCCAGTTGATGTGTGGACTGTGGTGCGGTATCCCAGTAAGGTGAATGACAGTTTCTCATGCCATTGCTTGTGCTTCTCTATCATCTTTCTCAATATCTTCTTAATATTCTTGTTGGCAGCCTCAACGGCTCCATTCATCTGAGGTTTGTATGCTGTGGAATTCTTGTGTTTGACCTTGAAGTTCTCACACATGGCTCTCATCAGGTTCATGTTGATATTGGAACCATTGTCGGTAATGATTGACTCTGGAACTCCGAATAGACAAACTATGCGGTCGCGGAAAGATGTATTTCAACGGATCCATCCTTGATATGAGGTACGTTGTATATGCACATAAATAGTTCCTCAACTTTTGTGCGAACCAAGTCAGAGCACAGAAAGTGCGTTCCAATAAAGAGTATCGGGCTTCATATGGAGTGAATTTCTTGCTAAGATAGTAAATGGCATGCTCTTTCCTTCCTGTTTCGTCATGTTGCCCAAGAACGCAACTGAAAGCTCCATCTAACACAGCAAGGTAAAGTAACAGAGGTCTACCTAGCTCGGGCGGTACCAGGACTGGTGGTGTTGAAAGGTACTCCTTGATTCTGTCGACGGCTTTTTGACAATCATCGGTCCACTTGGTTGCAGCATCCTTTCTCAGCATCTTGAAAATTAGTTCACAAATGACGGTAGACTGGGCTATGAATCGTCTAATGTAATTGAGCCTCCCCAGGAAACTCATAACATCCTTCTTGTTCTTTGGTGGCGGAAATTCTTGGATGGCTTTGACCTTTGATGGATCCATTTCTATTCCTCGGCGACTGACAATGAACCTTAGTAACTTGCCAGCAGGAACCCCGAATGCACACTTTGCAGGGTTAAGTTTCAAATTTTACTTCTTTAACCTGTTGAAGAACTTCCTCAGATCTTCCATATGGTCAGCAACTCTCCTTGATTTGATGATGACGTCGTCCACATATACCTCGATCTCCTTGTGAATCATATCATGAAATATAGTAGTCCTAGATCTCATGTAGGTGGCCCCTGCATTCTTGAGACTGAATGGCATCATCTTGTAACAATACACTCCCCACGGCGTAATGAATGCCGTTCTCTGAGCATCTTCCTCGTCCATCCAAATCCGATGGTAGCCAGCGAAATAATCTACAATGGAATGCAGCTCATGCTTGGTGCAGTTGTCAATTAGGATGTGTATATTTGGCAACGGGAAGTCGTCCTTTGGACTAGTCCGATTGAGATCCCGGTAGTCGACATAGACTCTAACCTTCCTATATTTCTTTGGCACATGCACGGTGTTGGCTAACCATGTCGGGTATTCAGACACTCAGATAACCCTGGCGTTGATCTTCTTGGTGACCTCTTCTTTGATTTTCAAGCTCATGTCTGGTTTAAATTTCCTGAGCTTTTGCTTCACCGGTGGGCATGTCGGATCGGTTGGAAACTTGTGGGCCACAATACATGTACTGAGGCCAGTCATGTCATCATACGACCAGGCGAATATGACCTTATATTCTCTTAAAAACTCTACATATTCCTCCGTTTCTAATGGCGACAGATGAACGATGATGCATGTTTCTTCGACGTTCTCTGTGTTTCCCATGTTGACAACCTTAGTCTCGTCCAAGTTAGACTTAGGTATATTCTCAAAGTTCTCGACCTTTTTAACAATATCCTCAAGTATATCATCCTCGTCTGAATCGTAATCCACTTGTTGCGTTGCCTCGTTGCATGTTA
This sequence comes from Nicotiana paniculata, assembly GCA_005239505.1. Taxonomy (NCBI): domain Eukaryota; kingdom Viridiplantae; phylum Streptophyta; class Magnoliopsida; order Solanales; family Solanaceae; genus Nicotiana; species Nicotiana paniculata. Next base: position 45,369 of record ML363253.1, on the reverse strand, counting down.
TAGTCGTCAGTTCATCAAGATAAGTAATAGTAATGCTGTGTAAATAAAGTAATGGGGAGAAAAACAGTAGCAAGGAAATATGAGATTTATAAAGAAACTGGAAATGCTTTGATAGATTGAATAATCGTTTGAACATAAGAGCTCTTTCTTGCAGAAATTAAAAATGCGAAAAGGAAGAATTTTTTTAAAATAAATAAGTTGTAAATAAATGCTTGTTTTGTTAGCCTTGCTAACCCGAGGCTCGACGGGCTTTTGTCGTCCTTACAGACCAATTCTTGAGATATGATCCTCTGCTCACGACCTGTATGGAAGGGACTTCCTCCCCCTCATCTTCAAGAATGACACAACAGTCCATGTCCTCGTCGTTCACAAATAAATCCCTCATTTCCGCCATGCTTCCTCTTCGTCTGTCCCATAGATGATATCAGCTTGCTGGAAAGTTTGCTCCAAGTGAGGCACTGGCTGCTTCAATGGATAGTTATGACTGCGCCATGGTGGTGACCAGTCCTTGAGTTCCTTCCAAGTGTACTCATACCTCAGCCCGAAAGTGGTACCGTGCTTCTTGAGTGTTATTGGCTTCGTTATTCCTTGGATATTTTTACCGAGCGCTTTTCCTGGCTCGTATCCTTTCCAGTTCAAGATGCTCTCGATCTTAATGTCCCACCATTTGTCCTTATCAATGGCGTTAACTCGTTCAATGTTGTGGTAGATTTCTCCACCCAGCTTCCTTCTCCCATCAATGACCGAAAAATTCTGGCGACCATAGATATGGTTGATACCGTCGCCATGAATGATTACCTCTTGATGATTCCTTTCAAAATTCAACGCTTGATGTAGGGTTGATGCCACGGCTCCAGCGGCGTGTATCCAAGTTCAACCTAACAACAAGTTGTAGGATGCGGGAACGTCTATCACTTGGAAGTCTACATCGAACCAGGTTGGTCCCATCTGTAAGAACAAGGTGATTTCTCCCATAGTGGACCTATGTAAACCATCGAAGGCCTTTACATTGATCTCTCCTTCTTTTATATCATGTATACTTCTGCTCAATTTCTTGAGTGTGATCAACGGAAAAATGTTGACGCTGGAACTTCCATTAATTAAGATCCTTGTAATGAAGTGGTCCTCACATTGCACAGTTATGTGCAGTGCTCTATTATGCCCTAACCCCTCGGGCGGAAGCTCCTCTTCATGGAAAGTAATATTGTGGCTTTCCAGAATTTGTCCCTCCATGTTTGCCATCTCCCCGCTGGTGATATTGTCTGGTACGTATGCCTCACCCAGCACTCTCAGCAAGGCACTCCTGTGCGACTCAGAATTCTGTAATAGAGAGAGGATATATATCTGAGATGGTGTCTTGTTCAACTAGTCGAGGATTGAGTACTCCTTGGCTTGGATATTTCACCAATGATTGTCTGAACCTGTCTCAATGGTGGGAGGACGGTTGGCGGCCTGCTCGCTAGATTCAGCTAAATGTTCAGGGGTATAAACTTTGCCAGTTCTGGTCATACCTTGTGCAGCAATGGCTTCCTCAGACTTGCTTTTAGCCTTTCTCCTTGCTTCAGTTGTGTAGTCCTATGGGATGGCGTTTGAGTAAAAGGGTGGCGTTGTTTACGTTGCCACTGGAATAGGTGTGGTCATCCTCATTCCCATCGGAGTATATGTTATAGGCGGGCGGACTGCTACTTCGAGTGGTCGTAAAAACTCAACTTCGATCGGCACTGGGGCCTTTTCCTTTGTGGGGGGTCTGGAATCAAAGTCGAGTGGAATGGACATGTTTACCTCACATCCTCAGATGGCTGCATCTGAACCACAATTGGGTTGAGAGTAATTGTGGGCTTCTTCGGATCACCCTCTACAATCAGCCCAATTGATCCCTCAGGATCCCAATCATCATCTACTTCAATCACTGGGACACCACCTTTATGGTCTGGCAGTGGATTATTGCGAACATTAGGAGCAGGGTCCTTGGCTACAATGATCTTGTTGTCTATGAGGGTTTGTATCTTGTCTTTCAAGGAACGACATTCTTCGATGGTGTGTCCCTTCATGCCGGAGTGGTAAGCACAGGATTTGTTTGGGTTGATCCACTGAGAAGGGTTCTCAAGGATGGCAACAGGAATGGGTGTGACGTATCCGGTGGCGTTGAGTCTTTCGTATAGTTGATCAATGGGCTCGGCTATGGTAGTATACTGTTTTTGAGGGAGACGGTCGAAGTTAGGGCGAGGTCTTGGGAAGTTTTGGCGAGTAGGTGGTGATTTGCAGTGAGAAGGTTGGGAATTGTAGGCATTGTAAATGAGGGTTGGTTGGGAGTATCTGGGTGAGGTAGGCTGATATGTGGGTGGTGGAGCTTGATATGCGGGTGAGGGTGCTTGGTATTGAGGTGAAGGTTCTTGGTAACTTGGAGCTAGTTGGTATGTGAATGAGGGTGCTGGGTATACTTGGTATTTGGGCGGGGACTTGGCTTGTTGGGCAACCATTATGGCTCCCACATCCCTTTTCTTGGACACACCACCTGACTGCAGAGCTTTATTAGTAGCCTGTAAAGTTTCAAAGTTGGTAACCATACTGCTTTTGATGCCCTCTTCAAATCGCTCTCCCAATTTGATGATGTCAGAGAACTTGTGACCTTCGACCATCATCAGCCACTCGTAATATTGAGGATCCTGAGCTCGTACAAAGAATTTCTTCATTTGTTCCTCTTCTAAGGCTGGTCTAACCTTGACAGCTTCTGACCTCTAACGAGTATCATACTCGCGAAAGGTCTCTGTTGGCTTCTTCTTTAAATGCTGGATGTAGAATACATCCAGAGCATTCTCCGTGTTGAACCTGAATTGATCCATGAAGTCTGTTGCCATGCTTACCCAATTAGTCCATTTCTTTGGATCCTGGCTGATGTACCAGGACAGTTCATCTCCTTTCAAACTCCTCATGAAGAGTTTCATGCGGATTCTTTCATCTTTCCCATGCCAACCAATTTGTCACAGTAAGTTCTCAAATGGACTCTTAGATCACCAGTATCATCGAACATCTCAAACTTAGGAGGTTTTCTACCCCTCGGGCAGTTCGGCATCTGGTTGTATGCAAATATCTTCATAGTTCAGCACCTCAATCCCTTTAACTTCTTCGACGCCCTGAACTCGGTTGGTCAACTTCTTGAGTTCCTCGGCCAAATTCCTAATGAGCCTATCCTTGTCGTCACACTAAGGGGTATGTGGTGTGGAATGGGCCACGGTTTCCACATAAATGGGATTATTGTAGGCCTGGAAATGGTCTTTTGTCTGATCCTGCAGAGGTGGAGTTCTATGGTGAGAGGCATTGCATTGTGCTGGCGGGACTTGGTCCTTGGGGTGATTCGATTGTTTAGGGATGTTTTGTAGTAAAGTAGGGTTTGGAGCATTTGGGAAGTGGACATCCGGAACATTGAGGGAAAGTGATGGGTGAGCCAAATTCTTGACTTGGTCAAGTTCCTCTTGGAACTTCAGCAGCTTCTTCTCCAGTGGAGACATGCCCTCTTGCAGAGCCTGAATACCCCGACCATCAGCGATCTCAACCTGTTCATCCTTGTTGTCTTTTCTGACCCGCTTGCCTCTGCCATCTTAGTTTTACCCTTGCTTTTTCCTTTGGGAGGATTAGGAGGAAGAGTAGGAGGAGGGCCCTTCGATCTTGTGCGGTAGGCGAATGATGCCAGAATGCACGAACTAATCTTTGGAGAGGGGAATAATAAATAAAGAAAACAAAAAAAAAAGTAATGAAGTTAGCGAGGAGTCATAAAATATTGCGATATTTAAACACGTAGTGAAGAAATGTAAAGCGTATCCGAAATTGGGGAACTTCTTGAGCCCGAGGTAGGCCTAGCGACAAATTAATTTGGAGGACTTAAGATGCTAAATGCCTCATTTTATTGATAATAAAATAGACAAATCCAACACGACACTAAGAATGCGAAAAATATAAAATGTCACTAATGGCCAGTGGCCTTATTACATCAGAAGGCAAAGTAAAGACAATCCTATCTACTTGGTCCCAGAAGGACCTTCCCAGACTCGGCATCTCTGCTCGCCTTGATCAACGTTCCCATCTCGCGGAGTCCCAGTACCAAGTAGGTCCTGGCTAGAATTCCTCCTTCGGCTCCCTCGGCCTTCTGACAGGTATCGATCCTCCTAATGAACTTCTCCTCTAAGTAGACTATGCCTCACTCCAAGTGTTCTAGCCTTTGGTTGGAGGTGATGGCCATGCCGAATCAGGGGACCTCGTGCCTTATTTCTGCAAAACAAATAGGTTAGACCCTTACCCCCACCAGACTCAGCTATTTAACATCAATAATTATCATGAGCATTTAGTTCTCCAAGTAAATGCACAGAACGTGAAGACGTCCGTTTGGGTTCCAAGGAAACCCAATGGACGTTGGACAAGGCCATCTTAAAGGTTGTTGTGCGGACAACACGTTAGCCTGTCTAGGTTTGACCATGATGCATGCAACATAAAATAAAGTAAGGTTTCTATGGGGTTTTAGACCGGTACCCTTGAGCGGACAACTCAAACGGGGAAGGTAGGGAATTGTCGACTGCACCGCTGATCGACTAGTTTTACTGCAAATCTGCCTTTTCGAATTTAGGGGTAATAATATTGGAATAGCGCAACCACTCGTTGTAAGCGTTGCTATAGAATTTTTTTTTGGCACGAGTGGAAGATGAATGCGGAGCATGATATGCAATAAATAACATTTAAACAAGTAGGCATGTATTTTCACATTGAGGAAAGAGGTAGAGAAAGGAAATACGACAGTTATAATTGAAAGCAGTTACAAAGAAAACTCGAAGATACGTCAGTATTGTTTAGGCGAAATAAATACTTGCGGGATTAAAAAGTTAATCACATATAACGGGGAATAGGAAAGGGTATAAACATTCAAACAAAAATTGAAAGATCCAAATTCACAAGACAACCTATAATGGTGTAAGCCTAGTGAAGCTCCCCTGAAGAGTCGCCATGCTGTCGCGCCCCCTTTTTCCTCGCACGGGTCAGGTGCGGAGAGATCGGGTCTATGACATTTTTGGACAACTCCTTAAATGAAGAGGTTTAAGGAAGAGTCGCCACCTAACGATTTTGTGGAGCGTTAGGGAACCTAGAGTAGATAACTCATGGACTAGTTTGCATTATAAGAGATTGGGTAAGGGCCTGATGTTATCCTAAGGGGAAGGTGATAGGCATCCCTCAGGATCCACAATTGTGGGTCCCAACCAAGAAGTTTGTGAATTTTGACGGTAAACAAATATCAAGAAAGGTTCATATAAGACGGGATTTCAAACAAGTATAAAAATCATTAAAGGTTTTGGGAAACATTAGAGTAAAACCATTTGAAAAGATTGTCCTAGGTTTTAAAGTAATACGGATAACATCAATGCAAAACTCGGTATGTCACATCCTCAATGAGGGGCCACATGTGGCATTAGCGCACATGTCATCATATCTGTATTCTACCCTTCCCACCCCGTAGCGTTATTTAAAATGTGTGTGCTGGTCACGAAAGCTTATTGCGTGCTATTACCAGTCCCATCCTATAAGTCCCGCAGGGTATTTAGGACTACTAATCCTACAATATAGGTACTAGGCTGAACCCCTAGACTTTAAAAGGATAAAATTCTAAGCAACATGTAAAAAAAATAGGACTACAGATATAGGAACACATAAAGGTAGTTAAAGGGCTCACAAATCCCTCCACATGTAAACACATAAATAATACGTCTCAAACAAAACCAAGGTCTCAAAGACAGGATTTAAAACAGGAGTTTTAAGTTGGAAAGCAGTAGTTTTCGGCGGGTTTTAGCAAAAGGGAATGATTTTGAAAACTCAGTAACAAAACAGGAAATTCACTTAAAATATAGTAGTTTTCAGGAAAGAATGATGGATTCTTGAGATCCAGTATATCAAAGGCAAGAGCAGGAATTTAAAATGGACAGCATCTTAGATACTTTTCGCAGTAAAACAGTTGAATAATTCAAGAAAAGCCAGTAATTGGAAGTGAGGCAGTTCTTTTAAAATAACAAAGGGGGATTTCGAAAAGGAGTGACTAACTTTGAAATCCAGTAATTCAACATAGAGCAAGAATCAGTAGTCTAAAGGAGTTTTATTAAAATGAGAGTGAGTGCACAATTTCAAGAACCAGTAATTTAAAAAATAGAGCAAGGGTTTAGAAAAAAATAGAATGATTTGCATGAACTTCAGAAAAGGAGAATCATTTTGAAAATCCATCAGTTGCAGGAGTAAAAGTAGTGACAAACAGCAAGGAACTAAGGTTTTCATAAGAGATTGATTAGTTCTAAGGATCACTTTCAATACAAGGAAGACATAGAACAATTGATTTTTATGTCATTAGGCCTAAGGTTTGCCTAGGCGTTCGTAATACAGATTATTTGTCTTATGAGAATCAAAACAAGTTAAATGCAAGTCCTTACCCTGATTTTAAATACATGGAATACATTGAAGACAATGTTGAATTTGTAAAAACATTTTTAGCCATTTTTACACATTTTAACGAGGTTATTAGATTTCATACATACTGACTAGGTGCTCAATAGAATAACAAGCATGTTGAAAGCAAAATCCTAGAGAACATGGTATCTAATGCACACATGGGTACCTAAAACATGGTTTCTAAATGTAGTGCTTATGAATGCAGCGGCACTAACGTTATAGCAGCTCATTACATTATTATAGTTATTAACGGTGAGCAGGACTTATAAGAGGATATGAATATAGTAGACATGTTGAAATAAAGAACTAAACATGATTTCTAATGCATGGTATGCATGTACTCAACTTGATACTATTGAACACATAGGTAATAAATCCTATAGTCATGATTTCTACATGTACCTATCTAAGCATGCCTAATCCCCTCCCATAATCACTATCAAGGCCCAAATATTCGTTTACAGATTATTACTGGCCAAGAATAATGAATTACGTTATTAAAAGGAAAATAAGAAGTTCTTCTATAGGGAGCCTTCAATCAGGCCCATTCTTCCAACCTCAATCCTTTCGAGTTTCACAGCCTTACATGGTCTGGGTGCGGCAAAGCTCCCTAGGGCCCTCTTGAGTCCCTGGCCAATACCAGCACCCAAATATAATTGTCCAAATTAAGCATGTGCAGTTTGGAAATACCAGCCTCATTATGTCAAAGTTCAGAGGGAACTCGAGAGATTCCCTAAGCAATTATCACATTGAGGGGGTGGAACTTAGGTCTCTAGGAATAATGTGAAGTTCCAGAAGTGAGTTTGAAAAAATAGAAGTGTTTTGAAAGAGAGTTCATAAATCAGAGAATCTGTTTGGCAAAAACAGTTTTTGGAAAAAGAGACAAGTAAGGAACAACCTTCACACAGCATCAGAGATGCACAACCAAAACACACAGCATTACAACAGGTTCAGACATTACAAGCAGTGGTAATGGGGATGGGAACAAGTAGAACATTTAATGGTGAACAATCAAGTGAAAGATCTAGGAATGGTTTGGACATGATCAGAGATTGCTTACTCTGGCATAGCCATAAACAAACAATAAAGGAGTCACATAGAGAGGGTCAAGGGATGGTGGTATAACACAATCATGAAAACATCTAATAAATATTCCTAAGACATACAGGACAAGAGAGATAATAGCATGCTGAGGATGTATTCTAGTTGCAAGTTTCACAGAAGAACCATAAGTAAAAAGAGACTAAGAACAATAAGAACTGAAACAAGCAGAGAATCATATTGTTGATGAAGCTTTAAATTTAAAATAAGACATACCAGTGAAGAGGAAAGCAATCAGAATGAGAGAACACGAGAAAGAGCACAATGGTTAGCCTTGGCTTGTAGCCGGCTAACAATAGAGAAGAACAAAGAACCCGAGTAATAAAGAAGATAGCTTTAGTGTGAGAGAGAGTTTTTAACCACAAGTGTGTGTGTGTGTTTATGAAAATATAGAACTTTTATAGTTGAGAAACGAGTAGCAAAATATGGTAAGAATCACAATGGCATGGTTATCAAAGGACTCAGAATCAATCAGTCAGGAAATCAATGACAGGGTTCCCTCAAGTCAATGGATTTCAAAAACTCAAACGGTAAAACAAATAACACATAAGGCAAAAACAATCAGTACACGAAAAAATAAGGAAAGAATCATAGTTCACTAAGTATAGGGTAAACAATTAAGGCTAAGTTCAAAAATATTCCAATTACGGAAATAGACAATAAGAATAGAGCACCACAGGCGAATCAATTAATTCTGAATAGAAATTGAGGGTTTAAAGGAAAGTCAGTCAATTGACCCCCCCCCCCCCCCCAAGTATGGAATCCAGAATCGATCAAGTAAGAGTCACAATTCTATATTCATCATATAAGTAGACGAGAATGCTCAGACATAGTAAACCAGCGTGTCAAACAAGTGCTAGTAGAAAGATGCAAATTTGAACAACCTAGATAGTCATAAGCATAAGTTAGGCTAAGAAAACTCAATAGAACACATTCAAAGAAATGTAATCACATAAACTCAAGTAAAGAGAGACGAACAGTCATGCTAATACATAGAATCACATATAGAAGCCTAGGAAAATTAGGGTTTTTAACATAAACGAGATAAAAGCTAGTAAAAGTCATAGAATCAGTTATGATATGCAAAGAATAGACTCAAACACAAAGAAAAACTTAGCTTTGAACAGACATAAAAAGGGTTCTGAGAAACCCTAGTTTTAAAAAGGAAGTAAAAATGTTTGAAAATTGAAGATTCTTAAATACTAAGTCGAGAATAATGTAAAACATAAGGAAACATGCTTGAATCGTTTAAAAATACCATGGATCTGAGAGGTTTAGGCAAAAAAATTAGGGTATCATAAGAAAACTAGAGATAACCGGAGAACCTGCCGTGAAACTCAAAGATCGTGGTGGATATGGCGTGGTCTTGTCAAAATCCCATCGGAGAGACTGGGAATGACCCAAAGTAGGAGCCCAAGTGTAAGTTGGAGTGGCCCAGACCCTCGAGGGCTTCAGAGATGAAGTGAACTAGATAGAGGAGACCTCATGGAGGCTTGTAGTTGAAAGGATGGTGGTTGGAGATGGCCGGAGGAAGGCAGAGGAGCTTCATCGGAGACAAGGTGGGGAAACAGGGAAGGTTCTAGAGAGAATAGAGATAGAGAGATGAGTGGTCTCTAAAAAATAAAGGGTCGGGGAGGGGGGTCGTTTGAGTTAATTTAGGCAAAGATGGATCTTGGCCGTTGATGTCATTTGATCAACGGCTCAGATTAAATTAGGGGTTGGGCCGGGTTAGTTTTAGGATTGGGCTGGGGGTGAATTTGGGTTAGAGATCATGTGGGGTTGGGTTGAAATGTGGCTAGTCGTTAAATATCCATAAAAACAGATAATTAATTAATTAAAATAGCTAATAATTTTATAAAAAAATGAAATTAAGTTTAAATAGGTAAAATTACAGTAATTAACTAATATTAAGTGTAAAAATGCATAAATTTCTAATTGAAATAGTGCAAAAATGTCCAATTGGGACATAATTATAAAATTGTTTTAATTGAAATCAAATAAGACCCAATTGGCTAATTTGTGAAATAATTGAGTTTCCTTAGATAAAAAATTGATTATAAATAACATACAGAGCAGGGAAAATACTTTAAAATTATTTCTAGCATAATTTAGGAATTATTTAAATATGGATATTAAAATAAACAGAAAATAATTTGATAAGAATAGGGAAAAACACTCATTACTACAAAGAGTATATTTGAGGGCTTATATGCAAGTTTGAAAAATAATTTGAGGAAAAATTGGGTATCACCAATAGTTATATAGTTGGTTTTAGTTTGCGGTTCGTTTCTTCATATCGAATATTATTCCGGATTACATTTATTGGAAATTATTAGATTTAGTTTATTTTTAATTGCCTTATTGTGTTTAAGTAAATATTCAAGGAAAATGGCTAATCAAGTTCTAATATTGGCTTGCTTAGCAAGTGTGGTGTTAGACGCCATCACAATCCCATTGGTTGGGAATTTGGGTCGTGACACAAAGATCCATTCTCTCCCTAGCAGTACATTTAGCATAAACCACTGTAATATTGAGCTCCTTATTTTGTAGAGTATGAGTGAGTTTCACAGGTTGTTGTTTTTCATTGGCTATGATAACATAATTGTATTCCTATTTCCAGAAACACCAAATCTGTCCATTAATGTTAGCTTGGCAGTGTTGAAATCCCAAATATCTCATGTAACCTTCAATCTTCTTCTTGTTTATGAAAGGTTCCATAATGGCTACAAAGTCAATATTATTGATATGACATAGATTTTTCTGTCTGGGAAAGGCTTTTTTAGTCCTCACTCCCTTTATATTCCATATTATTGCACTAATCATGGAAATAGGAGGGAGTGGATCAACTTTTACTCCTTCCTTTGGTGGAAGGACACATTTTTTCTTTGTTTTTCCCACTCTTTCTGCTTCTGCTTCTGCCTCTTTTAACATGGGAGATTCCCTGTCTGTTGGTAAGCTCTTTTAAGTGAGCTTCAACCGGGTCATCAGGTTGTTTGTGGAGTGTTTCATCACTGTTGTCTGAAATAGACATGTTAGAATTCCTAGATCCTTCATCAATCATCCTATCCTGGTATTGTATCCTCTTAGCTTCAATGTTGTATCCACCAAGGTCTACCACTACTTGAATTGCAGGATGTTTTTTGATTTATGATGGTAAGGAATCTGATTTTATATTAGAGCTTCCTTGATTTCTGTTTGTTTCTCTCATGTTGACACTCCCCAAGTCATGGAATTGCATCATTGATTTGTTTCGAGTTGTTGCCCTACATCCTCCCTGTTGTCATTGCCATCATTATCATTAATAGGATAGCTTTCATCCACCTTTTCAATAGTATCCGAGTTGGCATTGGAGGTCCCTCTTTAAGTGTTATCTATATTCTTCGATCTGCTATTCTCCGTTACTCCTAAATCCTTGAGACTTTCTTCCATGATAGCATGTGCAACAGTTGTCTTACCTCCCATAGCATTCTTAGAAGTGTCTTTCTTTTTCTTTTTCACCAGAGGTTTATATTGTAACGACCTGACCGGTCGTTTTGAGCTCTAGCGCGTCGTTCAATGGTTTGAAGTCGTGAGTAGCTTTTTTCACGTATTATAACTTGTAGGTGTGGTTGGAACTGAATTTTAGGAAGTTTAGAGTTGATTTGGAAAGAAAATTCCCATTTCAGAAGAAATTCTGATTGTGGAGACCAGTGGGGTTTCTTTCACCGCTTTCAGCTAAGGGGAGCGACATATCAGTGGTGGCGAGCGTATGAGCTGAGTAGTTCGAACGAGGCAGCCTCACTCACTTGGACTCAATTTTCAGAGATATTCTTGTGAGAGTATGTCCCTCGGAGCCTCAGGGATACTTGGCGCATGACGTTCGAGCAGTTTCACCAGGGTACTATGATTGTGTCGGAGTATGCAGTCCATTTCAGTGAGTTAGCTCGGCATGCACTAGCCTTGGTTGCAACTGTCAGAGAGTGGGTTCGGTGCCTCATTGAGGGACTTCACCCTAGTATTCGGACCAGTATGGCCAAAGAGTTGGAGATGGATATCACTTATCAGTAGGCAGTGAGTATTGCCAGGAAGTAGAGGGCATGTTCGACCCTGACCGAGAGGAGAGAGAGGCCAAGAGGTCTCGAGAGATTGGCCATTTTTCAGGAGCTCGTGCACCAGCAGCACGTTACGGTAGGGGTGCACCTCCACAGTCTTATTCAGTCTCAGCCACAGCGTCCTCTGAGGGGTTGTTTTGAGTGTGGTGATGTCACATGATTAGAGATTGCCCCAAGGCTAGAAGGGGTGCACCTCCACTGTCTTATCAGCCTCCACGCACTCCGCCGGGTCCTCCAGCTGTTCTTCCAGCCCTAGCTGCCACTCCAACTCCTCAATTAGCTCGAGGTGGAGGTCGGGGAGGTAGAGGTCGCCCTAGAGGGGGAGGCCAGGCCAGATACTATGCCCTTCCAGCCCGTTCCGAGGTCGTTGCTTCAGACTCAGTCATCACAGGTATTGTTCTTGTCTACCATAGGGATGCATCAATATTATTTAACCTAGGCTCTACATATTCATATGTGTCCTCTTATTTTGCTCCACATTTAGTGATATCTTGGGATTCTTTGAGTTCCCCTATTTATGTATCTACTCCTGTGGGAGAATCTCTAGTTATGGACCACGTATATCGGTCGCGTTTGATTACTCATGGTGGTTTTGAGATCAGTGTTGATTTGTTATTACTCAGCATGGTAGATTTCGATGTTATCTTGGGCATTGACTGGTTGTTGCCCTATTATGCTATTCTTGATTGTCACATAAGATCGTGACGCTGGAAATGACAGGCTTGCCGAGATTAGAGTGGAGAGGTATCTTAGTGTATACTCCCCGTAGGTTCATTTCATTGCGGATGGTTGAGAAGGGGTGTGATGCATATTTGGCCTACGTGAGAGATGTCAGTTTTGATACCCCTCCAGTTGAGTCAGTCACAGTAGTGAGGGACTTTCCTGATGTATTCCTAGCTGATCTTCCGGGTATGCCGCCCGATAGAGATATTGATTTTGGCATTGATTTGGTGCCAGTCACTCAGCCCATTTCTATTCCTCCTTACCCTATGGCTCCTTCTAAGCTGAAGGAGTTGAAGAAGCAGTTACAAGAGTTGCTTGATAAGGGTTTCATCAGACCTAGTATCAACTTGGGGTGCTCCGATGTTATTTGTGAAGAAAAAGGATGGTTCTATGCGTATGTGTATTAATTATCGGCAGCTGAACAAGGTTACAGTGAAGAACAGTTCCTTTTCCTCGCATTGATGATTTATTAGACCAGCTACATGGTTCCAGAGTATTCTCCAAGATTGACTTGCGATCTGGCTATCATCAGCTGAAGATTCGGTAGTCAGACATCCCGAAGACTGCCTTGAAGACCAGATATGGTCACTATGAGTTTCTTGTCATGTCATTTGGGCTGACCAATGCCCCAGTAGATTTTATGCATTAGATGCACAGTGTGTTCCAGCCTTACCTTATTTCCTTCATCATTGTGTTTATTGACGACATTCTGGTGTATTCCCGATCACGGGAAGATCATGAGCAACACTTGAGGACCGTGCTTCAGACTTTAAGGGAGAAGAGGTTGTATGTGAAATTCTCTAAGTGTGAGTTCTTGTTTGATTCAGTAGAATTCTTGGGCCACATAGTGTCTTGTGATGGGATCAAAGTAGATCCGAAGAAGGCGGAAGCGGTGCAGAGTTGACCTAGACCGTCATCAGCTACGAAGATCCGCAGTTTCCGTGGTTTTGCAGGGTACTACCGTCGCTTTGTAGAGGGGTTTTCATCTATTGCAGCACCTATGACTAGACTGACCCAGAAAGATGCTCCGTTCAGGTGGGCCGAGGAGTGCGTGGATAGATTTCAGAAGCTCAAGACAGCTTTGACTTCGGCCCCAGTATTAGTGTTGCCTACAGGTTCGAGGTCCTACACTGTCTATTGTGATGCCTCAAGGATTGGCCTTGGAACAGTATTGATGCAGGACGATAGGCTGATTTCCTACGCGTCCAAGCAGTTAAAGGTGAATGAGAAGAATTATGCGGATCATGAAGTCAAGTTAGAAGCTATTGTTCACGCCCTGAAGATATGGCATCATTATTTGTACGGTGTTCCATGTGAGATTTTTATGGATCACCGGAGTTTGAAGCACTTGTTCAGGCAGAAGGACCTTAATTTGCACCAGCGGAGATGGTTGGATTTACTAAAGGACTATGACATCACTATATTATACCACCCCGGGAAGGCCAATGTGGTGGCCGACGCCTTGTGTCATTGGGCGGAGACTTTGAGAGTTTGGCATATCTTTCGGCAGTTGAGAGGCCCTTAGCCTAGGATGTTCAGTCCTTAGCCAGTCAGTTCGTGAGATTGAATCTTTCAGATCCTTTCCGGGTTTTAGCTTGTGTGGCGGCTCAGTCTTCTCTTTATGACCGCATTCGAGAGCGCCAGTATGATGATCCCCACCTTCTAGTTCTTCAGGACAGGGTTCGGTGAGGTGACGCCAGGGATGTGACTATAGGAGATGACGGTGTGATGAGGATGCAGGGTCGGATTTGTGTGCCCAATGTGGATGGACTTCAGGATTTGATTCTTAAGGAGGCCCATATCTCGCGGTATTCCATTCATCCGGGTACCGCGAAGATGTACCACGATCTGAGATAGAACTATTGGTGGATAAGGATGAAAAAGGATATAGTGGAGTTTGTGGCCAAGTGTCTCAGCTGTCAGCAAGTCAAATATGAGCATCAGAGGCCATGAGGGTTACTTCAGCAGATTGAGCTTCTAGAGTGGAAGTGGGAGCGGATCACCACGGACTTTGTGGTTGGACTTCCTCGGACTTTGAAAAAGTTCGATGCTATTTGGGTGATTGTGGATGGGCTGACCAAGTCCGCCCATTTCATTCCAGTGTTGACTACATACTCCTCCGAGAGGTTGGCGGAGATTTATATCAGGGATATTGTTCGCCTCCACGGTATTCCAGTATTTATCATTTAAGACAAAGGTAAAAAGTGCACTTCACGGTTCTGGAGATTCATGAGAGACTTCGCGCAGCTCAGTCCAAGCATAAGAGTTATGTGGACCGGAAGGTTCGTGATTTGGCATTTATGGATGGTGATCCGGTTTTGCTTCGGGTATCGCCTACGAATGGCGCCATGAGGTTCGGGAAGAAGGGTAAGTTGAGTCCGAGATTCATTGGTCCTTTTGAGGTATTGCGGCGTGTTGGGGAGGTTGCTTACGAGCTAGCCTTGCCTCCCCACCCAGCAGGAGTTCATCCGATATTCCATGTCTCTGTGCTCCGGGAGTATCATGGTGACCCGACTCATGTTTTGGATTTCAGTACAGTCCAGTTGGACAAGGATTTATCATATGTTGAGGAGCCAGTCATTATATTGGATAGACAAGTCAGAAAGCTCAGGTCTAAGAATATTGCATCATTCAAGGTTCAGTGGAAGGGTCAGCCGGTCGAGGAGGCGGCTTGGGAGACTGAGCAGGATACGCGTAGTCAATACCCCCATCTTTTCACAGCTTCACGCATGTCTCTATACTCATTCGAGGACGAACAATTTTATTAAGAGGGAGAGAATGTAACGACCTGGTCGGTCATTCTGAGAATTAGCGCCCCTATCCCCTAATAACTGCTTCCCCACTTTTATATCTACTTATGGGACTTGTTGGATGATTAGTTGCGAAATTCTGGGGAGTTTTTTGGACACACAGTCCCTATATATGAGTTTAAGCTTTAGAAATCGGACTGTAGTTAGAACTATGTGAAGGCGAATCCGGAATAGAATTTCGTCAACTACGTTAGCTCCGTTGGGTTATTTCGGGGTTAGGAGCGTGTCCGTACTGTGTTTTTGAGGCGTGTAGTATATTTAGGCTTGAATTGGCGAAAGTCAGAATTTTGGAGATTTTGGCCTGTAGGTGAAATTTTGGTATCGGGCTCGGAATGGAATTCCAGGAGTGGTTGTAGGTCCGTAGTGTCATTTATGACCTGTGTGTAAATTTGAAGTCCTTCGAACTAGTTTTGACGTGTTTCGGCATCGGTTGTGGATTTTTGAAATTTCATAAGTTCTTAGGCTTGAATACCATGCATAATTTGTGATTTTGATGTTATGTGATGTGTTTTGAAGTCTCGACTAAGTTTGGATAAGGTATTAGGACTGGTTGGTAAGTTTGGTTGAGGTCCCGAGGGCCTCGAGGATGTTACGGATGCTCAACGGGATGATTTTGGACTTAGAGAACCAGCTGAAACATTGCTGGTTTTGGTGTTTCGCACCTGCGGATGGGGAGCCGCAGGTGCGGCGGAGGGCATCGCAGGTGCAGAGCCACAGATGTGGCCTAGTGATCATAGGTGCGAGCCCAGTTCATTTAGTGAGTTTTCGCACCTACGATGTATTTTCCGCAGGTGCGGTCCAATGAGTCGCAGGTGCGGAATTACTAGGTTGTTTTTACAAAATCCGAGGGTTTGAAATTCATATTTTCTAAAATTATTTGGAGCTCGGGATTTGACAATTTTGAGTGAGTTTTGAGGAGAGTAGTCATAAGTAGTTATTCCTAACCTTATTTCACTGGTATATCATTAATCCATAGCAATTTCTTCAATCTAATCAATGAATTTGGGTGAAAAATCATGAAAATGGGAGGAAGGTTCACCAAATAGAAATCTGAGAATTTAATGATATTTTGACGTCGGTTTTCGATGATTCTTGTTCGAGTGAGTTCGTGAGTGAATGGCTGTTTTAAATTTGTAACTTTCACTCGATTCTGAGACGTGGGCCCGTGGGACTTTTTGGGTAATTTTTCTAGTTTCACGTGTTAGCCTTGAACTAATTAGCTGGATCGATTTCTTACAATGATATTTACATTATGAAACTTATTTGAATAGTTTCGGGCCATTCGGAGTTTTCTACTCGTGGCAAGAACGTGATTTCGGGTTGATTTGAGTAGTCGAGGTAAGTGGCTTGCCTAATTTCGTGTTGGGGACTTCCCCTTAGGATATTTTCTACTAAATGTTGTGTGGGCTCCGCCGTGTACATGAGGTGACGAGTACGTACATGGGCCATTATTTCAAAAATCTCATTTTTCCTCACTAAAACATAAATTGTTTCCTCTTCTAAGAACTTTCTCTCATATAATATATTGTCTAGTTTAGATTAGGAAAGCATGATTATGTGCCTAATTGCCTACTTA
Source organism: Nicotiana paniculata (assembly GCA_005239505.1). Lineage (NCBI taxonomy): Eukaryota > Viridiplantae > Streptophyta > Magnoliopsida > Solanales > Solanaceae > Nicotiana > Nicotiana paniculata. The sequence continues at coordinate 28,591 of ML363253.1, read as the reverse complement.
ATTTTCTGTGCGCTGTGCCTAGTTAAGCCCTTATCTGCCTTATTTGTGATTAGTATAAACTGTGTAATATCGATGTTATGCTTGTCATTCATCCTGCATAGTATTTTTAAATTGGGACTACGGACGTATTCCGGGAGATCCCCTTGTACTGCATATTTAAATTGGGACTACAGACGTATTCCGGGAGATCCCCATGTACTGTATATGTACTTGGGACTACGGACGTATTCCGGGAGATCCCCCTGTACTGCATATTTACTTTGGAACTACAGACGTTTTCCGGAAGATCCCCCTGTACTGCATAATCATTTGGAACTACGGGACGGTATCCCGGGAGATTCCACTTTGTGATATATTGTATTGGGCCGAGGATTTTCTTTACTGTAAAACTTATATTGTTTTTCTTAAACTATTTACAGTAGACATTACCTATCTTTTGTACTATTTTAAACTGACTTATTTAGAAATCCAGTAGAGCCTTAACCTGACCTCGTCACTACTTGACTGGGGTTAGGCTTGGCACTTACTGGGTACCAAATGTGGTGTACTCATGCCCTTTCCTGCACATATTTTTTGTGTACAGATCCAGGTACGAGCTATCAGCCTCGTGGTTAGTCGCTGCTGTTGATTGTAGGAGACTGCAAGGTATTTCTACCGCGTCCGCAGAATTCCTCTAAGTCCTTTTCTATTCTATCTTGTAGAGACGTTCTTATGTACTTTTTCCAGTTTTTGTTAGAGCTACAATAGTGTTAGAAGCTTGTGACTGTCTGTGATATTCCGGCTTTTAGGGAGTTATATTTTTGTATGAGCCGAGCGGCCAGTACGTTACTTATGTTATTGCCCTTATCCCCTTTACTGCTTGCGTTTTATTTAAATTTTTTCCCGTTATAGTAGGCATACCTAGTCGTAGAGACTAGGTGTCGTCACGACACCGTCGAAGGGTAAATCGGCTCGTTACACGTATTTTGGTTCCGGAGTTCAGTATAGGTCCAATAATGCATTTATGACTTGTCTTTCAAATTTGGTGAGAAACGGAGTTGGTTTGACGTGATTCGGACGTCCGGTTGTCAAAATACAAGTTTCAAATTTTCTTGAAAATTTCATTTGATTTGGTGTTCAATTCGTAGTTCTTGGTATTATTTTTGCTATTTGGTCGTATGAGCAACTTCGTATGATGTTTTTAGACTTGTGTGCATAGTTGGTTTAGAGCCCCCAGGGCTCAGGTGGGTTTCGAATAGGCTACGGAGTAAAATTGGACTTAGAAAATATTGCTGATATTTCAGCTCTGGCGCAGGCCTCTGATCTCGCATTTGCGAGATCGGGCTTGGAATTTGCGATCGCTGATGGGTTCGCATTTATGAGCTAATCAGTGCATTTGCAAAGAGTAGCTGGGCCGCATGACTTTTGCATTTGAAAATAATGCTTTGCATTTGCGGAGGGGGGTCATGTGGGGGTAGTGATCGCAAATGCGATTAAATGGTCGCATTTGTAGAAACTCGGTGTTCGCATTTGCGAACCTCTCATTGCAAGGCGATGAATGTAGAGATGCAAGGACTTCACAATTGCGATGGTTTCTTCCCATTTGCGGGGTTCGCATTTGCCAACCCCAGGTCGCAAATATGACATTTGCAGCAGGGTAAAACTTGACTTAGACGACATTTTGCTCATTCTTCACAATTTTCAGAACGAGAAACCTTACAGGCGATTTTTCAAAGAATATTTCTTCCAAAAATAATTGGTATGTGATTCTAAACTAGTTTATTTCAATCTTTCACTACATTTCCTAAGATTTCAACCTTAAATCTTGTGTTTTCACGGTGAAAATTAGGGGTTATGGTAGAAATTAGGGATTTTGTAAATTGGGAATTTATACCTCAAATCGAGGTCGGATTCTAAAACAAGTTATATTATCGGGCTCGGGGGTGAATGAGTATATGGATTTAGGTTCGAACTTCGGGATTGGACCAAGCGGGCGCGGACGTTGACTTTTTCCAAAATGACCTAAATTGAATTCCTTGCAATCGTGGGTAGTCCCTAAGGCTTAATTTGAATCGTTTGATTGGTAATTTTTTAGATTCTATTGGTTCAGAGGCTTGTTTGAGAGGTAAAGTTGTGGTTGAGCATTGAGTGCTCATTGGAGCAAGGTAAGTGTTGTGTCTAACCTTGACTTGAGGGAATTAGGAACCCTCGGACTATGTGCTATTTAAATTTCATGTGAGCGGCGTATACTTGAGGTGACGAATGCTTATACGCCGCCGAGATATATGTTTTCCCGCTTTTCTTAAATTATATCTTTCCCTGTCTTAATTGGTATATTCTCTAATTGTGTTCCCATGCCTAATTGCTACCTGTTAGTCATTATTTCCTCCTGTTTATGATATTAGATCCTTTCATAGTTTCATGATCTCCTACTATTTGCTCAAGTTGGTTTATTTGCACATTCTAGTTGTAAATTCTGGATTGGGCTCACTGTGTAGTATTACTTATGCGGATTATCATGTTGTACAAGGTTTCCTATTTGTTTTAATTTGGTGTTTAGGGATTGTAAAGGGTTTTCCGTGATTTGAATTGCAAGTTTTACTGTGCATATTGAGTACTTGATATTGATATGGTGGGATCGGGTTGCACGCTGCAACAGGTGTAATAAGGGTGGATTGTTTTGGTGGAATAAGGGTGAACTATGATTACAATATTGTTATATGGTGGGATTGGGTTGCACGCCGCGACACTTATATATGTATTTTTATATGTACTCATTGTTGTTAATGTTGTTACGAGGAAAAAAGGAAGAATTATGTGACGTACGGTGGGATCAGGTTGCGCGCTGCAACAACCTGTGTGTTTATATGCCTCTAACACAATCTTCATATAATTAAGCACGATAGAAATACCACAAATCTGTCTTTTCACTTAATTCAATCCATTTTTTGCTAGTTTATTTTTCACAATGAAAGACAATAATTACGTGTTGGTGAGTTTGATTATTCCAAAATCAAAAAAAAAATTCATTTTATTTTCCCTTTTTACCCCTTGGTTTAATTTTTCACCTATAAATAATGGCGCAACCTAGCAAATGTTATTGTGCTTTATGGCAAGCAATACTAGCTCAGGTCTGCAATTCTTGGTTTCTTTTCCATTTTTTTCTTTGTTCTGAATTTATGGACCATATGTATCTGGTTAATTCATCTTGGTTTAACAAATGTTTTCGTCCCGCTTTTTGCCTCCTTGATTTTCCTTTTTTTATGTTTAATTCTAGATTTTGGTTTGAAAGCAGCACGTATCAATGTTTTAGTGTTTGAGTTGCCAAAATTTCGTATGGGTATATGCTAGATCTATGTTTGATACGCAAAACATAACCATAAATGAAAAAGAAAAAAAAAATTTCTTTTATTTATTTTTTTGGTCCATAATCTAAAACAGGGAGTGGAATTATNCTGCTTTACTTACGAGTAGAAAGCTCCTGATAAGAAAAAACGAAGGGGTAATTTATATAGAATATAACCTTTTTAAATATAATTTAAAAGAATTATAACTTCTTTTGAACTTACATCGAACTACATCGTTCGTTCGTTCGTTCCATTTGTATTATTTCTTCTCATTAATTGTGTTACGCATGATTTTCAGGTGATAACTTTGAGAGCAATACAGTTTTAGGCGAAAATAGCTTGTCAGAAAATTTTAATCGCGTCCGTCGAGACAATAACATTGATAATAATTTAAAGCTTCCGATGGAATACGTGAAAGATGTAGACTACCAATTACATAATGGAATACCAGAGAATACAATGTTAAGTTCCAATAATACTATTGACCTCAACAAGGTAATTCATGTCGTATTTTTATTTACTTATGTCAACACCATACTAGAATTTAGTTTTTTTAATTCACTTATATACTTTGATTTAATTTCTTTATCCATTAATCCGTTAAATAAATAAATTCTTCTGGTGTTGCATTTTTTTCTCAAGAATAAGCACAAGTCTATCTTTGTCAATATTTTTAAATTTGGTTTTATGCGAGGTATGAAATTATCCAAAAGCTATATAATTTCTAAGTATATAATTTCATATCTTTGAACTTTTTTTATTAGTACTTTTGTTTTTTATACTTGAACCTATTAATATCGAGGGAATATTTTACTTTGTTTTTCAACTATGAACCTCTAATATTAAGGAAGGTTTAACTTTCCGCAAACGTGAATATTTGATTTTCAATAATTCATTGATCTTTATATAACACAATATATTTTTCTACCTCCAGTCACCTAATGAAAACGAAGAGGAAAGCTGTAAGGAGGTGATACAGAATAAAAGATCTCCAGAACAGGATGAAAGCAAAAAGGAAAATGTGCAAGAAGGTTCTTTCACGGAGGAACTACCCGAACAACAACAACAACAACAAAAATAAGATATCAATAGTATTATAGAATCTTACATCTCACTATTGACTTATATTAATTCTTCTAAATAATTGGACATGCCAGACCCTCTTATTTGGTTATGCTTGATTTCCAGGTGAATTTGATCTCAATATCGTCACAAGTGAGGATAGTCTCCCAAATAATTCCGATCACACTTTAAAGGATAAAAACATCAATGATAGCTCGAAACTTCCAATAAGAAATAAAAAAGATCAAGACGGATATCATTTGAAACAAGGAATACCAGAAAGTACAAAACTCCATTCCATTGTTGACATAAACAAGGTGATTAATTCATACGACTCCTTCTATCTATTTTTCTTATGGCCACACCACAACACAGAGTCTTAATAGAGAAATAATCTCTTTATTTTTAGTTTGATCAATAAGTTTATATTCACTTTTGCTATAAGGTACCATAAACTAAGGTCATTTGACTTTTTTCGTCACTAGTATGAGATGTAAAAGTTTGGACTTGTTTCCATATGCATTTTTCAAGTTCTTTATATTCCACAATACACTTTTTATCTCCAATCCTTTATTTAAAAATGAAGAGACGATACAAAACAAGAGATCTGAAGAACACAACGAAAGTAAAACAAGAAAAGGCCCACGGGGTTCTTTCGAGGAGGAACTACTTGACCAACAACAAAAACAAAACGACATCAATGGTATTTAAAGAATTTTATATTTCACAATTGACTTATATTAACTTTTTTGAAAACTTGGATCTTAGCACAGGGTAGAGTAGTTTGTATCATTCTCTCTTATTTAGCTACACATGATTTTCAGGTGAATCTGTGGTCAACAGAGTTACATGTGAAGATAGACTTCTTGATGATCTTGACTATAACGTCAATCGTGGCTCGAAACTTTTGACAAGAGATGATAAGGATAATAAATACTATATCAAACAAGAAATTCCGAGGAGTATAAAATTACGTTGCATGACTAACCTTTACAAGGTGATTCATACTACCTTATGTCTATTCCATTACTAATCGTTTCTCTAAGCTAAGAAATTTGACAAAATAAAAAAGTTAAACTAGTTATTTATCTTATCAAGTTTCCTTGAACTCTACAGTGTACTAATAGGCTCTCACCAGTTGAAGATGAATATAATTGGAATCTCCCAGTTGGGGAAAATCCAAATATGAGTATTTTTTCGACCAAAGAAGATTCAAATGTCAAAACCAACAAAAAGAATGTTGGTTGTAAGAGAAAATTAAGAGGCAATCAAAAAGGCAAAGGAGAAAAGGATGTTACAACTTCTTCCGCCTCCAAGATTGTAAAAATGTAAGTATTTGGCAACACTATAAAACCTTTCCCTTTTGTAAAAAAATACTTTACAAAACTATTTCAGTTCTCTAGAACATTAAAATCTCCTGCATCGGTGACCATAAAGGTAGATGAAATATGTAATGGTACATAATAGAGGCGAGAGTTATTAATGTTTGATATAAGTAATTCTCAATATTATATAGCAAAATATTTTCTTCAGAAAGAACATATTTCACTTTAAGATAACTAAATGGGAGACTGATTTCATCAACTTTATGCAAAAATATTTTAGATGGTACTTTAAACTAAAAATGACAATTTCTTGTTTGATTAACTATGATTTTCTATTATTATTAACTAATATCATGCTTAATTTATATGATAAATTTCTTGATACTTTTAAACTAAGTTTTTCCATTAGTGTTTACATGTTATTATATTACTTGATATTCAGAAGCTCTACCGACCATAATGAGGAAGTAGAGAAGAGACAATGTCTTCTACAAACACATACAAGTGAATTCACGGGGAGAACTTGAGATGAGCTCTATGAAGAAATGGAAGCTGCAGAAGAAAAACCTCGACAATTTATTCAAAGTCGTATTTAGCTTGAAATTTTAACTTTTATAGAATCAAATTTAGTTTGTTGTTTTTTTGTTGAAAAAAAAACTTTCAATTTTAATCTGTTCTTTGAATGTTGAATTGTATTCAATTCATTTTCAACTTTAGACTTAGGTCACCTTAAGAAGACAACACAATTTTGCTTTATCATTTGTTTTTTTTTTTAATTACCTTTTTATGAAGTTTATTTTCAAAGCTTGTCTGCAAAAAGTGTGTGCTCTTTTTTTAGGGAAAAAAATTTATCGGCACTCGAAATTGATATATGTTCTCTCGAAGTATATAAAATCCCTTCCTCCCAAACATCTAAGAATACTGTGTCTAAATTCAATAACTCCTCAAGTATATAAAATCCCTTCTAAGTTATTTGTATTGACTTTTAATCTATGGAGGGCGCTGTCACAGTATGACAGAAACAATTAGAAAAAAGAACTCACGTCTAATTATAAATTTAAAATATATTTATCTCACGCAGAAGGTCTTATGGCTACCAATTTCATTAAGAATCCACACCCTTAAAGTCAGCAATAATTACCCTATACAGTAATATTTACGTTGAACATAGGCCATGACTGAATTACTTACCATTTTAGAAAAAGAAATAAAGAAAAAGTAAAAAAAGGAATTGCTTAAATTGCTGTACGTAATTAATGAAGAAATCTGCATCGTCGTCAATGGTGAAGCTGAGGGAGGCGGAGATGAAGGTGGCGTTACAGCTTATTCAGCTCTGCTGCGATTGCTGTAGCAGCGGAGACGACGTAGAAAGCAGTGTGCAGGATTCCATGAAGAGTATGGAAGAAGAGAGTACCTGTCTCCCCGCTAACGCTAGGAAGAAAACCAAGTATCGATCCATCTCCTTTCTTAATTAATTACCAATAACCTTAATTAATTTAATACTAATTAACGATAATGTAATATGGCTAGCTAGTTGAAATCCCAGAAAAACTAGTAAAATATTTTGTGTTAGGTATATTATAATGAACAATCGCAATAAGCATAATGTTGATTAGTATTATCCTTTAGCAAACTTAATCTATTATATTCTCATGTGACCTACTCCACTGTATTCTCTTGTTAAAGCTTGAAGTTAGAAACAAACTTTCTGGGCAAAGGATGTTGCGACTTCTTCCACCTCCAAGGTTGCAAAAATGTAAGTGTCGTTGGTATAATATGTAAAATGTTTTTCATAAACTATATTTTCGTATAAAATATTTTTCCTTGGAAAAACCATTTTAGCTCTCTAGATTATTTTCCAGTTTTTGTGAGCATAAACGTCATGAAATATGTAATTGTACATTGTAGAGATAGAGTTATTTAGTGACGATGTGAGTGGAGTAACATATTTTTCTTATTGTGGGAAATTATTTGTTTTATGCAAGAGGATTATGAAAGCCCTTAGGGAAAAACTAATATGCTACTGAGAGAATTCATGCACTCAAAGCTGAATTGTGTTATATATTTGTTCTCTTTTATCTCATTGTTTATCTCTTAATCATTTGATTTTGCGATAGTATCCTCTGCATTCCGTCACGAAACATTTTCGCCATTTTGAAAAAGCAAAGAAAAACAACTACCGTTTAATAAGAATTGAATTGCAGCAACTATATTTCATCTAACTTAAAATATGTTAAAACTAGATTTGTAACTGTATATTCAAACGTTTAATTTAAGAGCGTTACTGAACGAGTTGAACTAAATGTCAAAATAAATTGAATTGATAAATGGACGAGTTAATGATCTGCATGAACTAGACCAAAATAAATGGAATGAAAATGAGCGAAACGATGCATTATAACTCAACATGCCCAACTCTTACTAGATTTCAATTTCCTTATTTGTCTGTCCAACTCTTACTGGATTTCAATTTCCTTATTTGTTTTCTTATAATTTGCTTAACTCTAAACAAAACTAAGAAAAAAATTCTTCATTAAGACTATATGTAATATTCAAACAGAACTTTTTAAATACCAAACTAAATTCTAATATGCAGCCACTCACTTAGGCATTAATATTGTTATGTGGCCTTGTTTTGATAACTTTGTTTTGGTCATATGACCTATTTTGGTAATCTATTTTGGTGGCAATTGAAACTTGTGAAATTTTCCTATAAAAGGGCAGCACTTCTCGCGTCAGAAATGCACCAGCAAGATTTGAGGATTCCTCTCTCTTGTATCCTTTTCTCTTCTCTATTTTTTTTTAAAAGCTAATCACCCAAGTTTTCATCTCCTGTGGTGTTGGGGGGTTTGGCTGGACCGCTACCATGTCTACTATATAAACAAAAAGAGTACACTGAGGAATGTCATTTTGAATTAGAGTACTGCCCATTTTCAGTAAGATTCCAAATGGCCTTGTCATTATTGTTCTGCCTCCCTCTAGATATGTTGTTGATATGATGAACAATATGGCTGGGTAGAAGTTGCTCCAACTTGTGAGTATTCTACTCCTCGTTCCTGAGAAACTGGGAAACTTGAATCTTACAAGATGTATTAGTGTGATTGACAACTTTAGCAAGTTGTCCTTTACCTGTTAAGTTGTCCCACCAGAAACTGCAGTTGCCTATGTTAATATTCCAAGAATATTATTTTCGGCTATGTCTCTCGCATGAAGAAGAGCTTTTCAAGAATGAGAGTTACCGGAGGCAATAGCTTTATTAACTGGATGGGATCAACTACAATATTTAGCTCGGAGGTAGTCAGCTCATAAAGAAGGACAGGTTCTGAACCTCCACCATCTTTTAATGTTGCAAATTTCATTGATGTCTTACGTTCTTCTAATTCCTATACCACTTTCCTCCTTAGGTACCCAAATGTTGCAAATTTCATTGATGCTTTTCAATCGGATTAAGCGTAGCTTTTGGGGGGTTCATGGCAGAGAGGGTATATAGGGGGAGGGATTGTAACACATTCTTAATAATGACTACTTTACCTCCGTATGATAACAATCATCCTTGCCATCCACTAATCATTTTAACAATCTTAGCAACCATCTCCTCAAAGTAACATATTTTCTTCCTTCCAACATATATAGGGCGCCCCAAATAATTGATAGGATATTGTTTATCCATGAAATTAGTGGCTTTTCTAATTCTATTGATTCTCCTGGCTTTGGTATTTAGAGCAGCTATGAAAAAACTTTTGTTTGCATTGAGCTTCTGACCAAATGCCATTTCGTATTTGTGAATCTGTTTCATGATCAATATGATCGTCTTTTTTTCCCCAGCTGAGAAAATAATAATGGCGTCTGCATAAGCAAGGTTTTAATACTCTGACTTTAATGTAATTTAAATTGAAACTTGAAAATTTTGAGGAGTTTGATTATAGGTGATATCTGGAAAGAGTTTTCCGAGTTGTTTTTATTTACTGTTGCAAGTTACTGGTTATTTAGTTTATTATTATTATTATTATTATTTCCTTCTTGCTGTCTTATATATATTGTCACATGTTATGTTATGATTGCCCCGCCTTAGCCTCGTCACTACTTCGTCGAGGTTAGGTTCGACACTTACTCAGTATATTGGGTGGGTTGTACTGATACTACACTCTGCACTCTTTTATACAGATCCAGGTACCGACCAGAGTTAAGAGATTTTAGTAGCTAACATCATCATTCGGAGACGCGGGGTAGATCTGCTGGCGTCCACAGATTCCTGGAGTCTTTTCTTAATTTTTTTAGACACTGTATTATTACATTCAAAGAAAGATATATAATTCGTTCAGCCCATTATTTGTGGTACTCTTTAGTAATTCGNCTTAAAGGAAGAGGTTTAAGGAAGAGTCGCCAACTAAAGATTTTGTGGTGCGTTAGGGCACCTAGAGTAGATAATTCATGAACTAGTTTGCATTACCAGAGATTGAGTAAGGGCTTGAAGTTATCCTAAGGGGAAGGTGTTAGGACCCCTCAAGATCCACAACTGTGGGTCCCAGGCAAGAAGTTTTGTGAATTTGGACGGTAAACCAATAGCAAGTACGGTTCATATAAGAGGCGATTTCAAACAAGTATAAAAATCGTTAAAGGTTTTGGGAAACATTAGAGTAAAAATATTTGAAAAGAATTGTCTTAGGTTTTAAAGTAGTACGGATCACATCAATGCAATACCCGGTATGTCACATCCTCAATGAGGGGCTACACGTGGTTTTAGAGAAACGGTCATCATATTTGTATTCTACCCTTCCTACCCCATATAGGTTATTTAAAATGCGCGTGCTGGTCATGAAAGATTATTGCGTGCTATTACCCGTCCCATCCTATAAGTCCTGGAGGGTATTTAGGACTACTAATCCTACAAAGTGGGTACTAGGATGAACCCCTAGGCCTTAAAAGGATAAAATTCTAAGCGGCATGTAAAACAAATAAGACTACAGATGTAGGAACACATAAAGGCAGTTAAAGGGCTCACAGATCCCTCCACAGGTAAACACATGAATAGCACGTCTCTAACACAACCAAGGTCTCAAAGACAGGATTTAAAATACGAGTTTTATGTTGGAAAACAGTATGTTTTGGCGGGTTTTAGCAAAGGGAAATGATTTTGAAAACTCAGTAATATAACAGGAAATTCACTTAAAACATAATAGTTTTCAGGAAAGAGTGATAGATTCTGGAGAACCAGTATATCAAAGGCAGGAGCAGGAATTTAAAATGCACAACAGCTTAGATACTTTTCTCAGTAAAACAAGTGAATAATTCCAGAAAAGCCAGTAATTGGAAGTGAGGCAGGGCTTTTAAAATAACAAAGGGTGATTTCGAAAAGGAGTTACTAACTTTGAAATCCAGTAATTCAACATATAGCAAGAATCAGTAGTCTAAAGGAGTTTTAGTAAAAGGAGAGTGAGTGCACAATTTCAAGAACCAGTAATTTGACAAATAAAGCAAGGGTTTAGAAAAAAACAGAATGATTTGCATGAACTTCCGAAAAGGGGAATCATTTTGGAAATCCATCAGTTGCACGAGTAAAAGTAGTGACAAACAGCAAGGTTCTAAGGTTTTCAGTATAGACTGATTAGCTCTGAGGATCACTTTTAATACAAGAAAGACATAGAATGATTGATTTTTATGTCATTAGGCCTAAGGTTTTCCTAGGCGTTCGTAATACTGATTATTGGTCTTATGAGAACCAAAACTAGTGAAATACAAGTCCTTAACCCTGATTTTAAAGACATGGAATACATTAAAGACAATGTTGAATTTGCAGAATCATTTTTAGCCATTTTTACACAGTTTTAACGAGGTTATTAGATTTCATACATACTGACTAGGTGTTCAATAGAATAACAAACATGATGATAGCAAAATCCTAGAGAACATGGTATCTAATGCACACATGGGTACCTAAAACATGGTTTCTAAATGTAGTGCTTATGAAAAATGCAGCAGCAGTAACGTTATAGCAACTCATTACTTTGTTATAGTTATTAACTATGAGCAGGACTTATAAGAGGACATGAATATCGTAGACATGCTGAAATAAAGAACTAAACATGATTTCTAATGCATGGTATGCATGTCCTAAACATGATACTATTGCACACATAGGTAATAAATCCTATAGTCATGATTTCTACCTGTACCTATCTAAGCATGCATAATCCCCTCCCATAATCACTATCAAGGCCAAAATATTCGTTTACAGATTATTACATGCCAAGAATAATGAATTACATTATTAAAAGGAAAATAAGAAGTTACTTCTATAGGGAGCCTTCAATCAGGCCCATTTTTCCAACCTCAATCCTTTCGAGTTTCACAGCCTTACATGGTCTTGGTGCGGAAAAGCTCCCTAGGGCCCTCTTGGGTGCCGGTCCAATACCAGCACCCAGATATAATTGCAAAAATTAAGCATGTGCAGTGTGGAAATACCAGCCTCAGTGTGTCAAAGTTCATAGGGAACTCGAGAGATTCCCTAAGCAATGCTCACACTGAGGGGGTGGAACCTAGGTCTCTATGAATAATGTGAAGTGCCAGAAGTGAGTTTGAATAAATAGAAGGGTTTTGAAAGAGAGTTCATAAACCAGAGAATCTGTTTGGAAAAAACAGTTTTTTGAAAAAGAGACGAGTAAGGAACAACCTTCGCACAACATCAGAGATGCACAACCAAAACACACAGCATTACAACAGGTTCATACATTACAAGATTGGTAATTGGGACGGGAACAGGTAGAACATTTAATGGTAAACAATCCAGTGAAAGATATAGGAATGGTTTGGACATGATCAGAGATTGCTTACTCTGACATAGCCATAAACCAACCATAAATGAGTCCAATAGAAAGGGTAAAGGTATTGGGGTACAACACAATCATGAAAACAGCTAATTGATATGTCCAAGACACACATGACAAGAGAGATAATAGCATGCTGAGGATGTATTCTAGTTGCAAGTTTCACAGAAGAACCATAAGTAAAAACAGACTAAGAACAATAAGAACTGAAACAAGTAGGGAATCGTGTTGTTGATGAAGCCTTAAATTTAAAATAAGACATACCAGTGAAGAGGAAAGCAAGCAGAATGAGAGAACAAGAGAAAGAGCACAATGGTTAGCCTTGGCTTGTAGCCAGCTTACAGTAGACCAGATCAAAGAACCCCGAGTAATAGAGCAGAGAGCTTTAGTGTGAGAGAGTTTTTAACCACAAGTGTGTGCGTGTGTTTGTGAAAAGCTAGAACTTTTATAGTTGAAAACCGAGTAGCAAAATATGGTAAGAATCACAATGGCATGGTAATCAAAGGACTCAGAATCAATCGGTCAGGAAATCAATGACACGGTTCCCTTAAGTCAAGGGATTTCAAAAACTCAAACGGTAAAACCAATAACACATAAGGCAAATAAAATTAGTACACGACCAAATAAGGAAAGAATAATAGTTCATTAAGTATAGGGTAAACAATTAAGGCTAAGTTCAAAAATTTTCTAATTACGGAAAGAGACAATAAGAATAAAGCACCACATGCGAATGAATTAATTCTGAATAGAAATTGAGGGTTTAAAGGAAAGTCTGTAAATGAAGTAAGAGTCACAATTCTATATTCATCATATAAATAGACAAGAATTCTCAAACATAGTAAACCAGCGTGTCAAACAAGTGCTAGTAGAAAGATGCAAATATGAACAACCTAGATAGTCATAAGCATAAGATAGGCTAAGAAAACTCAGTAGAACACATTCAAAGCAATGTAATCACGGAAACTCAAGCAAATGGAGACGAACAGTCATGCTAAAACATATAATCACATATAGAAGCCTAGGAAAATTAGGGGTTTTAACATAAACGAGATAAAAGCTAGTAAAAGTCATAGAATCGGTTATGATATGCAAAGAATAGACTCAAACACAAAGAAAAACTTTAAACATGCATAAAAAGGGGTCTGAGAAACCCTAATTTTAAAAAGGAAGTAAAACCGTTTGAAAATTGAAGATTCTTAAAGGCTGAGTCGAGAATAATGTAAAACATAAAGAAACAGGCTTGAATCGTTTAAAAACACCATGGATCTGAGAGGTTTAGGCAAAAAATTAGGGTTTCATAAGAGAACTAGAGATAACCGGAGAACCTGCCGTGAAACTCAAAGATCTTGGTGGATATGGCGTGGTCTTGTCAAAACCCCACAAGAGAGGCCGAGAACAACCCAAAGCAGGAGCCCAGGTGCATGTTGGCGTGGTCCAGACCCTCGAAGGCTTCAGAGATGAAGTGAACCAGATAGAGGAGACCTCATGGAGGCTTGTAGTCGAAAGGATGGTGGTCGGAGATGGCCGGAGGAAGGCGGAGGAGCTTCATCAGAGGAGGGGGGGGAACAGGGAAGGTTCTAGAGAGAATAAAGATAGAGAGATGAGTGATCTCTGAAAAATGAGGAGTCGGGGAGGGGGCTCGTTTGAGTTAATTTAGGCAAGGATGAATCTGGGCCGTTGATCTCATTTGATCAATGAGTCATATTAAATTAGGGGTTGGGCCGGGTTACTTTTTGGATTTGGCTAGGGGTGTATTTGGGTTAGAGATCAGGTGGGGTTGGGTTGAAATGTGGCTAGGATTTAAATAAAATGCGGCTAGTCGTTAAATACCCATAAAAACAGATAATTAACTTATTAAAATAGCTAATAATTTATAAAAAATGAAATTAAGTTTAAATAGGTAAAATTACAGTAATTAACTAATATTAAGTGTAAAAATGAATAAATTTTGAATTGAAATAGTGCCAAAATGTCCAATTGGGCCATAATTGTAAAATTGTTGTAATTGAAATTAAATAAGACCCAATTGGCTAATTTGTGAAATAATTGAGTTTCACTAGATAAAAAATTGATTATAAATAACATACTGAGCAGGGAAATATTTTAACATAATTAATGAATAATTTAAATATGAAATATTAAAATAAACAGGAAAATAATTTAATAAAAATATCAAAATATAGTAAAAAACGCTCATTATTACAAAGAGTAATTTTGAGGGCTTATATGCAAGTTTGAAAAATAATTTGAGGAAAAATTGGGTATCAACAGCTGCCCCTCTTTACCCGAGAAGGATGAAAGAGTTGTCAGATAAAGATATGATGGCCAATTTTGACCGAGAGGAACTGTGGGAGAGAATTAGGCCGCACCCTGGCTTCTGAGCTTCTTACATATCTCTGGTTTTACAGGAATCAGGTCGTATGTAGTTCCGGAATCATCGACGAAATATACCGTTGATGTTTCACAAGAACGAACGCAAGGTGCGAGGTAAGGTAAAGTAGGAAGGTCTTACAGAGTTGTATTGGAGAACTGGAGCAGTCCGTTCCTGCCTGGTTGGCTGTTCCGGCCGGATTACCTGCAAATAATAACAAGCATATATCGTGCATACTATAAACATGATGCAAGTTCCCGTTGGACTATTAATGTTGTCTTTGAACAATTGAGGATGATTGTCCTTAGACCATGATGTCCTGGGCCATGAATCGCTTAGTGCGGGATTCGCAGGATATGAAATGACGTTCTCGGGCCATGAGGATGGTGCCTCCGAACCACAGTGCCTTTGAATAATGATATGCAAGTTGAATAAAAGAGATCCTCATGCCATGAAATGATGTTCTCGGTCCATGAAGTTGGTGCCTCCGAACGATGACGCCTTTGGACAAGTTAGCGATATTTCAGCCCATGAAGAATGCAATAGTATTACGCTAACAAGACAAAGTTTAGTCTTGCGAATTGAAAAAGAAAAGATGGGCGGAGCTTAGCCCGAGAGAAGCATAAATAAATAACATCACGAAAGGTGGTTGCTTTGAAGAGGTAGATAGGAGCTCTATGCAATGAAGTAAAATCCAGGGGAGGCAGCACGGAACCTCGGAAGGCAGAATTATAGCCTTATGCAATGCAGGAAATAAATGCAGGGGAGGTAGCGTAGAACCTCGGAAGGCAGAATAGTAGCCTTAAAATGTGAACGAACCCATAGGGCTACCTACGTATCCCCTCTTAAACGGGAATCAGGTCAGGCGTAGTTCAATTTACAACATTTGATAAAAGCATGAAAGTTACACATAGTAGCGCTGGACTGCATCTGAGTTGATTGGCTTTGGCCAGATTTATCCATCCATTTTTGCAAGTATGAGTGCTCCTCCTGTCAGCACTCGGTGAACCATGTACGTGCCTTGCCAATTGGGAGAGAATTTCCCTTTGGCTTCGTCTTGATGTAGAAAGATCTTCTTTAACACCAGTTGCCCCGGTGTGAATCGTCTTGGTTTGACTTGCTTGTTGAAGGCTCAGGTCATTCTGTTCTGATATCGCTGACCATGACAAACTGCGTTCATTGTTTTTCTGTCTTTGAAGGCCAATTGCTTATAACGGCTTCGTACCCACTCTGCATCGCTGAGCTCGGATTCTTGTATGATTCTCAGGGATGGAATTTCGAACTCGACAGGAATAACGACTTCTATACCATAAATCAACATTTAAGGAGTTGCCAGGTTGATGTGCAGACTGTGGTGCGGTATCCCAGTAAGGCGAATGACAGTTTCTCATGCCATTGCTTATGCTTCTCTATCATCTTTCTCAACATCTTCTTGATATTCTTGTTGGCAGCCTCAACGGCTCCATTCATCTAAGCTCTGTATGCACTGGAATTCTTGTGTTTGACCTTGAAGTTCTCACATATGGCTCTCATCAGGTCACTGTTGAGATTGGAACCATTGTCGGTAATGATTGAATCTGGAACTCTGAATTGACAAACTATGCGGTCGCGGACAAAGTCGGCCACGACTTTCTTAGTAACTTCTTTGTAAGAGGCTGCTTCGACCCATTTGGTAAAGTAATCAATGGCAACTAGAATAAACCTGTGTCCGTTGGAGGCGGCAGGCTCGATTGGTCCAATAACATCCATGCCCCAAGTGCGAACGGCCATGGCGAACTTGTTGCATTAAGCTCACTGGGAGGTACCTTTATCATATCCCCATGTATCTGACAATGGTGGCATTTCCGGACATACTGGATGCAATCCGTTTCAATGGTCATCAAGAAATAACCGACCCGAAGTATCTTCTTTGCTAGAACGAACCCGTTCATATGAGGACAACATGTACCGGCATGTATCTCCTCCAATAGTTTTGTTGCTTATTTTTCTTCGACACACCTTAGTAAACCCAAATAAGGAGTCCTCTTATACAGGATCTCTCCGCTGTGAAAGAAATTATTTGACAACCTTCGAAGTGTGCGTTTCTGAGTAGCGTTTGCAAGTTATGGACATTCTCCCTTGCCAAGTTCTCCTTGTACTTTGTGTATCAATAGGTATGAACCACCAATCACTAATAACTCCTAAACGTTAATGTCGATGAACAAGTTGAGTCCCACGATGCAGGCCTCATATTCAGCCATGTTGTTGGTGTAGGGGAACCTGAGTTTGGCGGATACTGGATAGTGCTTACCGGTTTCTGATATTAAGACTGCCCCAATACCTACGCCTTTGAAGTTTGCGACCCCATCAAAGAACATACTCCAACCGTCGTAGGATTCTGCAATGTCCTCTCCTACGAAAGACACTTCTTCATAGGGGAAATACATTTTTAATTGTTCGTATTCCCTGTCCACAGGGTTTTCAGCGAGATGATCTGCTAATGCTTGTCACTTGACCGCCTTCTGAGTCACGTTAATAATGTTGAACTCACTTAACAAGATTTGCCATTTGCCCAGTTTGCCAGTGGGCATGGGCTTCTGAAAGATTTATATCAACGGATCCATCCTTGATATGAGGTACGTTATATATGCACAAAAATAGTGCCTCAACTTTTGTGCGACCCAAGTCAGAGCACAACAAGTGCGTTCCAATAAAGAGTATCGGGCTTCATATGGAGTGAATTTCTTGCTAAGATAGTAAATGGCCTGCTCTTTCCTTCCTGTTTCGTCATGTTACCCAAGAACTCAACCGAAAGCTCCATCTAACACAGCAAGGTAAAGTAACAAAGGTCTACCTCGCTCGGGTGGTACCAGGACTAGTGGTGTTGAAAGGTACTCCTTGATTCTGTCGACGGCTTTTTGAAAATCATCGGTCCACTTGGTTGCAGCATCCTTTCTCAGCATCTTGAAAATTGGTTCACAAATGACGGTAGACTGGGCTATGAACCGTCTGATGTAATTGAGCCTCCTCAGGAAACTCATAACATCCTTCTTGTTCTTTGGTGGCGGCAATTCTTGGATGGCTTTGACCTTTGATGGATCCAGTTCTATTCCTCGACGACTAACAATGAACCCCCAGTAACTTGCCAGCAGGAACCCCGAATGCACACTTTGCAGGGTTTAGTTTCAAATTGTACTTCTTTAACCTGTTGAAGAACTTCCTCAGATCTTCCATATGGTCAGCAACTCTCCTGGATTTGATGATGACGTCTTCCACATATACCTCGATTTCCTTGTGAATCATATCATGAAATATAGTAGTCATAGCTCTCATGTAGGTGGCCCTTGCATTCTTCAGACCGAATGTCATCATCTTGTAATAATACACTCCCCACGGTGTAATGAATATCGTTTTCTCAGCATCTTCCTCGTCCATCCAAATCTGATGGTAGCCAGCGAAACAATCTACAAAGGACTGCAGCTCATGCTTGGTGTAGTTCTCAATTAGGATGTGTATATTTGGAAAGGGGAAGTCGTCCTTCGGACTAGTACGGTTGAGATTCCAGTAGTCGACATAGACTCTAACCTTCCTATCTTTCTTTGGTACAGGCACGGTGTTGGCTAACCATGTCAGGTATTCAACCACTCGGAGAACCCTGGCGTTGATCTGCTTGGTGACCTCTTCTTTGATTTTCAAGCTCATGTCTGGTTTGAACTTCCTGAGCTTTTGCTTCACCGATGGGCATGTCGGATCAGTTGAAAACTTGTGGGCCACAATAGATGTACTGAGGCCAGTCATGTCATCATACGACCAGGAGAATATGACCTTATATTCTCTTAAAAACTCTGTATATTCCTCCTTTTCGAATGGCGATAGATGAACGATGATGCATGTTTCTTCGACGTTCTCTGTGTTTCCCAGGTTGACAACCTTAGTCTCGTCCAAGTTAGACTTAGTTCTATTCTCAAAGTTATCGACCTCTTTAACAATATCCTCAGGTATATCATCCTCGTCTGAATTGGAATCCGTTTGTTGCGTTGCCTCATTGCATGTCATAGTCGTCAGTTCATCAAGATAAGTAATAGTAATGCTGCGTAAATAAAGTAATGGGGAGAAAAACAGTAGCAAGGAAATATGAGATTTATAAAGAAACTACAAATGCTTTGATAGATTGAATAATCGTTTGAACATGAGAGCTCTTTCTTGCAGAAATTAAAAATGCAAAAAGGAAGAAATTTTTTTAAATAAATATGCTATAAATAAATGCTTGTTTTGTTATCCTTGCTAACCCGAGGCTCGACGAGCTTTTGTCGTCTTGACAGACCAATTCTTGAGATATGATCCTATGCTCACGACCTGTATGGAAGCGAATTCCTCCCCCTCATCTTCAAGAATGACACAGCAGTCCATGTCCTCGTCGTCCACAAATAAATCCCTCATTGCCGCCAATGCTTCCTCTTCGTATGTCCCATAGATGATATCAGCTTGCTGGAAAGTTTGCTCCAAGTGAGGCATCGGCTGCTGCAATGGATAGTAATGATTGCGCCATGGCCAGTCCTTGAATTCCTTCCAAGTGTAGTCATACCCCAACCCGAAAGTGGTACCGTGCTTCTTGAGTGTTATTGGCTTCGTTATTCCATTGGATATTTTTACCGAGCGCTTTCCTTGGCTCGTATCCTTTCCAGTTCAAGATGCTCTCGATCTTACTGTCCCACCATTTGTCCTTATCAATGGCGTTAACTCGTTCAATGTTGTGGTAGATTTCTCCACCCAGCTTCCTTCTCCCATCAATGACTGAAAAAGTCTGGCGACCGTAGATATGGTTGCTACCGTCGCCATGAATGATTACCTCTTGATGATTCCATTGAAAATTCAACGCTTGATGTAGGGTTGATGTCACAGCTCCAGCGGCGTGTATCCAAGGTCACCCTAACAGGAAGTTGTAGGATGCGGGAACGTCTATCACTTGGAAGTCTACATCGAACCAGGTTGGTCCCATCTGTAAGCACAAGGTGATTTCTCCCATAGTGGACCTCTGCGAACCATCGAAGGCCTTTACATTGATCTCTCCTACTTTTATATCATGTATACTTCTGCCCAATTTCTTGAGTGTGATCAGCGGACAAATGTTGACGCTGGAACTTCCATCAATTAAGATCCTTGTAATGAACCGTGCAATGCTCTATTATGCCCTAACCCCTCGGGCGGCAACTCCTCTTCATGAAAAGTTATCTTGTGGCTTTCCAGAACCTGGCCCACCATGTTTTCCATCTCCCCACTGGTGATATTTTCCGGTACGTATGCCTCACCTAGCACTCTCAGCAAGGCACTCATGTGCGTCTCAGAATTCTATAATAGAGAGAGGATATATATCTGAGCTAGTGTCTTGTTCAACTGGTCGAGGATTGGGTACTCCTTGGCTCCGATCAAGTAAGAGTGACAATTCTATCTTCATCATATAAATAGACAAGAATGCACAGACATAGTAAACCAGCGTGTCAAAAAGTGATAGTAGAAAGATGCAAATCTGAACAACCTAGATAGTCATAAGCATAAGTTAGGCTAAGAAAACTCAGTAGAACACATTCAAAGCAATGTAATCACATAAACTCAAGCAAAGAGAGACGAACAGTCATGCTAATACATAGAATCACATATAGAAGCCTAGGAAAATTAGGGTTTTTAACATAAACGAGATAAAATCTAGTAAAAGTCATAGAATCGGTTATGATATGCAAATAATAGACTCAAACACAAAGAAAAACTTAGCTTTAAACAGGCATAAAAAGGGTTCTGAGAAACCCTAATTTTAAAAAGGAAGTAAAAACCTTTGAAAGGTGATGATTCATAAAGACTGAGTCGAGAATAATGTCAAACATAAGGAAACATGCTTGAATCGTTTAAAAATACCATGGATCTAAGAGGTTTAGGAAAAAAAAATTAGGGTTTCATAAGAGAACCAGAGATAACCGGAGAACCTGCCGTGAAACTCAAAGATCATGGTGGATATGGCGTGGTCTTGTCAAAACCCCACCGGAGAGGCTGGGAACGAACCAAAGTAGGAGCCCAAGTGCAAGTTGGAGTGGCCCAGACCCTCGGGGGCTTCAGAGATGAAGTGAACCAGATAGAGGAGACCTCATGGAGGCTTTTAGTCGAAAGGATGGTTGTCGGAGATGGCCGGAGAAAGGCGGAGGAGCTTCATTTGAGACAGAGTGGGGGATCAAGGAAGGTTCTCGAGAGAATAGAGATAGAGAGATGAGTGGTATCTGAAAAATGAGGGGTCGGGGACGGGGTCGTTTGAGTTAATTTAGGCAAGGATGGATCTGGGCCGTTGATCTCATTTGATCAACGACTCAGATTAAATTAGGGGTTGGGCCGGGTTAGTTTTAGGATTGGGCTGGGGGTGAATTTGGGTTAGAGATCAGGTGGGGTTGGGGTGAAATGTGGCTAGTCGTTAAATACCCATAAAAACAGATAATTAATTAATTAAAATAGCTAATAATTTTATAAAAAATGAATTTAAGTTTAAATAGGTAAAATTTAAGTAATTAATTAATATTAAGTGTAAAAATGCATAAATTTCGAATTGAAATAGTGAAAAAATGTCCAATTGGGCCATAATTGTAAAATTATTGTAATTGAAATTAAATAAGAACTGATTGGCTAATTTGTGAATTAATTGAGTTTCACTAGATAAAAAATTGAGTATAAATAACATACAGAGCAGGGAAATATTTTAAAATTATTTCTAGCATAATTTATGAATTATTTAAATATGAAATATTAAAATAAACAGGAAAATAATTTGATAAAAATAGGGAAAAACACTCCTTATTACAAAGAGTAATTTTGAGGGCTTATATGCACGTTTGAAAAATAATTTGAGGAAAAATTGGGTATCACCAATAGTTATATAGTTTGTTTTAGTTCGCGGTTCGTTTCTTCATATCGAATATTATTCCGGATTACATTTATTGGAAATTATTAGATTTAGTTTATTTTAAATTGCCTCATTGTGTTTAAGTAAATATTCAAGGAAAATGGCTAATCAAATTCTAACATTGGCTTGCTTAGCAAGTGTGGTGTTAGGCGCCATCACAATCTCGTGGGTTGGGAATTTGGGTCGTGACACAAAGTTCCATTCTCTCTCTAGCAGTACATTTAGCATAGACAACTGTAATGTTGAGCTCCTTATTTTGTAGAGTATGAGTGAGTTTCACAGGTTGTTGTTTTTCATTGGCTATGATAACATAATTGTATTCCTGTTTCCAGAAACACCAAATCTGTCCATTAATGTTAGCTTGTCAGTGTTGAAATCCCAAATATCTCATGTAACCTTCAATCTTCTTCTTGTTGATGAAAGGTTCCATAATGGCTATGAAGTCAATATTATTGATATGACATAGATTTTTCAGTCCGGGCAAGGCCTTTTTAGTCCTCACTCCCTTTATATTCCATATGATTGCACTAATCATGGAAATAGGAGGGAGTGGATCAACTTTGACTCCTTCCCTTGGAGGAAGGACACATTTTTTCTTTGTTTTTTCCACTCTTTCTGTTTCTCCTTCTGCCTCTTTTAACATGGGAGATTCCCTGTCTGTTGGTAAGCTCTTTTAAGTGAGCTTCAGCCAGGTCATCAGGTTGTTTATTAAGTGTTTCATCACTGTTGTCTGAAATAGACATGTTAGAACTCCTAGATCCTTCATCAATCATCCTATCCTAGTCTTATATCCCCTTCTCTTCAACGTTGTATCCACCAAGGTCTACCACTACTTGAATTGCAGGATGTTTTTTGATTCTGATGGTAAGGAATATGATTTGGTATTAGAGCTTCCTTGATTTCTGTTTATTTCTCTCATGTTGACACTCCCCAAGTCATGGAATTGCGTCGTTGATTTGTTTCGAGCTATTGGCCTACATCCTCCCTGTTGTCATTGCCATCCTTATCATTAATATGATAGCCTTCATCCACCTTTTCAATATTATCCGAGTTGACATTGGAGGTCCCTCTTTGAGTGTTATCTATATTCTTCGATCTGTTATTCTCCATTACTCCCAACTCCTTGAGACTTTCTTCCATGACAGCGTGTGCAACAGTTGGTTTACCTCCCATAGCATTCTTAGGATTGTCTTTCTTCTTCTTTTTCACCAGAGGTTTATACTGTAACGACCCGATCGGTCGTTTTGAGATCTAGCGCGTCGTTCAATGATTTGAAGTCGTGAGCAGCTTCTTTTCACGTATTATAACTTATAGGTGTGGTCGGAACTGAATTTTAGGAATTTTAGAGTTGATTTGGAACGAAAATTCCCATTTCAGAAGAAAATTCTGATTGTGGAGACTAGTGGGGTTTCTTTCACCACTTTCAGCTAAGGGGGGCGGCATATCAGTAGTGGCAGGCGTATGAGCTGAGTAGTCCGAACGAGGCAGCCTCACTCACTTGGACTCAATTTTAAGAGATATTCTTGTGAGAGTATGTCCCTTAGAGCCTCAGGGATACTTGGCGCACGAAGTTCAAGCAGTTGCACCAGGGTACTCTGATTGTGTCGGAGTATGCAGCCCGTTTTGGTGAGTTAGCTCGGCATGCACCAGCCTTGGTTGCCACCATCAGAGAGCGGGTTCGGTGCCTCATTGAGGGACTTCACCCTAGTATTCAGACCAGTATGGTCAGAGAGTTAGAGATGGATATCACTTATAAGTAGGCAGTGAGTATTTCCAGGAAGTATAGGGAATGTTCAACCCTGACAGAGAGGAGAGAGAGGCCAGGAGGTCTCGAGAGATTGGCCATTTTTCAAGAGCTCGTGCACCAGCAGCACGTTACGGTAGGGGCTTTGTGGGTCGCTCTATTCATTCAGCCCTTCCAGTAGTATTCCAGCTCATCTTAGACCTCAGGAGTCTTATCATGCATCGCTAGTATCGTGTGTGCCTCTAATTCGAGGTGTTAATACTGTCCTGCCCAGCAGGACACCTCCTATTCAGTCTCAGCGGTAGCGTCCTCCGAGGGGTTTTTTTGAGTGTGGTGATGTCACATGCTTAGAGATTGCCCCAAGGCCAGGAGGCGTGCACCTCCACAGTCTTATCAGCCTGCACGCGCTCCGTCGGGTCCTCCAGCTATTCTTGCATCCCCAACTGCCACTCCAGCTCCTCAATTAGCTCGAGGTGGAGGTCGGGGAGGTAGAGGTCGCCCTAGAGGGGGAGGCCAGGCTAGATACTATGCCCTTCCAGCCCGTACCGAGGTCGTTGCTTCAGACTCAGTCATCACATATATTGTCCCTATCTTCCATAGGGATGCATCAATATTATTTGACCCATGCTCTATGTATTCATATGTGTCCTCTTATTTTGCTCCACATTTAGGGATATCTCAGGATTCTTTGAGTTCCCCTATTTATGTATATACTCCTGTGGGAGACTCTCTAGTTGTGGACCGCGTATATCGATCATGTTTGATTACTCATGGTGGTTTTGAGATCAGTGATGATTTGTTATTACGCAGCATGGTAGAATTCGATGTTATCTTGGGCATTGACTGGTTGTTTCCCTATTATGCTATTCTTGATTGTCACGCTAAGATCGTGACGCTGACAATGCCAGGCTTTCCGAGATTAGAGTGGAGAGGTACCTTAGTGTATACTCCCCGTAGGTTCATTTCATTGCGGATGGTTCAGAAGGGGTGTGATGTGTATTTGGCCTACGTGAGAGATGTCAGTGTTGATACCCCTCCAGTTGAGTCAGTCCCAGTAGTGAGGAACTAGCCTGATGTATTCCTAGCTGATCTTCCAGGTATGCCGCCCGACAGAGATATTGATTTCGGCATTGATTTGTTGCCAGGCACTCAGCCCATTGCTATTCCTCCTTACCATATGGCTCCTCCTAAGTTGAAGGAGTTGAAGAAGCAGTTACAGGAGTTGCTTGATAAGGGTTTCATCAGACCCAGTGTATCACCTTGGGGTGCTCCGATATTATTTTTGAAGAAAAAGGATGGTTCTATGCGTATGTGTATTGATTATCGGCAGCTGAACAAGGTTACAGTGAAGAACATGTATCCTTTGCCTCGCATTGATGATTTATTAGACCAGCTACAGGGTTCTAGAGTATTCTCCAAGATTGACTTGCGATCTGGCTATCATCAGCTGAATATTCGGGAGTCGGACATCCCGAAGACTGCCTTGAAGACCAGATATGGTCACTATGAGTTTCTTGTCATGTCATTTAGGCTGACCAATGCCCCAGCAGCTTTTATGCATTAGATGCACAGTGTGTTCCGACCTTACCTTGTTACCTTCATCATTGTGTTTATTGACGACATTCTGGTGTATTCCCGATCATGGGAAGATCATGAGCAGCAGTTGAGGATCGTGCTTCAGACTTTAAGGGAGAAGAGGTTGTATGTGAAATTCTCTAAGTGTGAGTTCTGGTTTGATTCAATGGCATTCTTGGGCCACATAGTGTCTTGTGATGGGATCAAAGTAGATCCGAAAAAGGCGGAGGCGGTGCAGAGTTGATCTATGTCACACCTCCCTTTTTCCTTACCCCCGCGATTAATGATGGGTAATAAGGGAGTCTTTAAACTTTAAGTGACATTATTTGGATTTGGGATTTATTTGTTTATTTCAGAGTCACCACCCGGACTTTTGACGATGCTCCGGGACACCGTGTTATTTAAAAATCCCAAACCGAGGAAATTTTGACTCTATTTTAATTTGTGTGCGACCAGAAATCCGAGTAAGGAATTCTGTTAACCCAGGAGAAGGTGTTAAGCACTCCCGAATTCCGTGGTTCTAGCACGGTCTCTTAACTATTAATAATTGGCATAATTATCGAATTATTTACATATTTTTGCCTATTGCATTTAACCGTTTAATTTTTAACCGTTTTTAGTATTTATGGATTTATCTTGAAATAAGTCACGATGTCGTGCACTTATTTGTTTTTGGGACATATTATAACTACGCCACATGAAATGCACCCGCAATTATAATATGTGATTTTTATTATAGTTTGAAGTTGAAGACGGGGACATGAGTTGTCGCACCCGCATGTAGATTACGTAGTCAAGACTATGGTTGTGACGATTTTATAATGCCCGTTCGTGGAGAAGCTTGAGTTTTCTATTTTTTTGCAAGAGCGTTTAATTCTAAGATTGATTAGGATATTTATGGATTTATTTCGGACAAGTTATGATGTGCACTTGTTGTTTTTGAGCACATGACAAACACGTCACATAAAATGCACCTGTGGGTTCTATGCACGTTTTGTTAATGTTTGGAGTTGAGGGTCGGGGGCGTGAGTTGCCACTCCCGAGTGTAGGTTATGGTCGTTTGAAGTCATACTTGATTTTTACTAAATTTCAATCTAAATATGTATTTTTAACCTAAAAGATATGTAGGCGATTGTCTAAAACTAAGTTCACTAATCTAAAGACGAATGCTTGGGCTATGGCCATATTTTAGCCCAATTTAAAAATCACCCCTTTTGGTCAAATCCTAGTATGTGCCATTTATGAAAGAAGCGATATGTATAATTCAACTAAATAAAATTAAGGAAATCAAGGATACAAACAGAAATATGAATTAATGGCTCTTGAAAGACAATCAGAAACGAATTTGCACGCTTAATATTATCATTATTTTTTAATTACTAGAGAAATACTGTTTGGGAAGACTATACATATATATCCCAAATTCATCAGGTTCAGAATAAGTAAATCATGGGACTTTCAACAATGTCGGTTTTTTTTTCACAATGAAATCTGGAATTTCAGAAAGATCAGTTTAATACCAAATTACATGAGTTTTTGAAGATATTTTTTAATCTCAATTGAATCCTAATAGTCAAATGCCTAACATATGTAATCACTGTAAAATGCAGCTTAAATTCAGTAGAAGGGTCATGTGAGACTTAAAGATATTTACATTTTTTCTACAAGCTATACCAAATAAACTTCGAATTCCAAACAGAATGGTATAACATTGAATCTTAGAGGGCTTCGATATCCCTTAGGCTCAATAGCCTGGGGTTCAGGCTAATTCAAGCCTTGACATGTTGTGTTTAATAACCTGGCCCATTTCTATATACCCAAGTTGGCCATAATAATATAATACAGTCCAGTCTTTAAATTACATCACAATGAAAGCCCAAGAAATACAGGGAGGGGGGGGGGGATTATAACTTGACTGCCACTATACACTTCCCAGAATGAAAGAAACTAAAAAAATAAAATTCTAAACAATTTGTTGACTCAAAGCTCTTTTGAAGCCTTATGTTTGAGTCTTCTCTTTGGAATCAGTAAGAACACCCCATTTGTTTGAGTGTAATGCAACTATCAGAACCAAACTGACTATGAGAAGGTCAATTTTAATTCTGATAATGCTTGTGCTCAAACCATATTACCCGGCAGAATTGTTTATGCACTTGGGTAAAAATTTTGGTACAATCTATGCAGAGAACTTTCTCCAAAGAAGCTATCTGTATTTCCAGGTCTTTTAACAGTCAAAAGAGTTGTATTTTTCAGTAGTCAAAATAGTTCAAAAAAAGAAGAGTCCTTTAGTGTTAAAAAGTGTGTGTATATATATGGGCATTTGGGATAGGATATGCTCAGCATATTCCTTATCCAATAAGCTGGAAATAGTACAAATGCAGCTGTCACCCTTATCCTTTTGGGATAGCTGCCTATTTTCAGAACATTGCAGCCCTTATTCCCTATTAGAAATTACTATTTTAACCCTAAAATATCTGATTTCTTGATATTTCCTTATTCTAGAAGGTTCTTGGGTTGTTACACCCAAGATTCCTCAATTAAAAATCCTATACTAACCCTTAGGACATCCAAGAATTACTCTTTTAGTAGTCAAGGAATAATGTTAAGTTAGTAGGTTGATTAACTTAATATTTTAAATTAGTACTAGTGTTAATGAAATTGATTTAAGTTAGTTACTAGAAGTTGAAATTACTTAAGGGTGAGACTAAGTGAATCATTTGTTCTTTAGCTAATTGAATAATTGATCTTAACTAGTTATCTAGGACTTAGATCAACTACGTTGTTAGATGATTATTTTTTAAAATTAGGTCTACTAGTTAAGTGTGACTAATTCCTTATTGCCTAGTTAATTTACTCAAGTTGACTAACATTTGAATTAAAATCAGTAGTTAATTGAATTAATTGGTTTAAACAATTTCATTAGGTGCAATTAGGCTCATCTATTAACTCTAGTCAATTGAGTGATTAATTCTATATAGTTGAACTTTAACCTATTTTGATCATGCTAAGATCTTAGTTTGATTAAAGAAAGTTAGTTAGGTTAATAACTAGGTAATAAGTAACTGTATTCTAATTTAATTAATTAGTAGCTAAACTTTTGTTGCTTTATCAAGGGTTGATTAATTTCAGATTAATTAATTACTTTAGATTAATTAGGTTAAACTTCTTAGACTTAGGTCAATTATACTATTATTTAGTTCAAATGTATACTTAATTAGTCGTGTATAATTGTCTAATTAAACTATTATTTAATCGATTAATCTGGGTGGATGATTAACCCTCAGATTATACTAAAATCAGAAGACGAATTAGAGTAATCAATCAATTGAAGGTGGGAAGTAGCGACAGTGAAGGCAATCTGAAAAACTAAGCATGGATCAATAAGCTAACTATTAATTTTAACAAGTAGAACCTTTAGTAAATCAATGGTGATTAACAGGAAAAC